>JBBMKB010009674.1:640-17467 GCA_037833945.1 Alaria marginata | reverse complement strand
AGTGTCCCCCCCCCCCCCCCCCTCCCTCCCCCGCATCCCCGACCCTTATTGCTTATGGAAGAATGCATACGGAAAATGACAATTTTCGGCGGACTTATCTTCTGCAAGAAAACTTTGACGTCCATTCTGGGGCACAAGCATTGGGCGAGGATCTGGTTGTAGCTCACACCGCAGGGAGCAAGGAAACAGCTCGGGTAGGGCAGGCCACGTTGTAAGGGGCATGGGGAAGAGGGTGCAGGGGAGGCAAGGCGGGTAGGGGGGAAGAGAGCCCGACAGGATAATGACGCGGGGTGGAGAGGGTAGAGGGCAAGGTGCCTGCAATCTGCAACGGACTCCGATCCCAAAATCATGGACGCACCAACCACATCTGGTATGCGATCTTCGGAGAAACACGAAAAAATATGCACCGGTACCGAATTCCACCAGGTGGTAAACCTAATCGGAGGATGCCAAACCATGAAACAGAGAGAAATAACGCCCGTCGGAACAAAAATCAAACAAGACAAGCGGCAGGCGGTTCCGTCTGCCTTCACGACAGCGGTGCAGGCAGAAATAAATTTATGTCATATTGTTTGGTCGCTGTCAGCCAGCGCGAAAGCAGATCGAACAAAAAAAACATTAAAAAAAGTTGCCCGAGGGGCCATAATTTGGCCACCAACCGGACGCTCTTCTGTGGGACATAGAACACCACGCGTCCACTTGGGCGGCTGCTAAAAAACCCATACGCACGGCACTACGCACACGAAACCTCGCTTCGCCACACCGACCGACGCATTCTACGATAGAGGTGAAGCATGTTTTTTCTGAAGCCCATCACTTGAGGAGCTCTATGCCGCGCCGAAAAACTGATTTTGAGCAAACTGAAAGTGCAATCCGATGAACAAACCCGTGGCCCATCTATACAAACACAGAATATCACAAAAACAGAATGACATTCCGACGATTTTAGGTTAAGGAGCCCCGTCATCCAGAAAGTAAAAACGCCCAAAAGTGCTATATACCTAAATCGTAGAACGCGTCGACCCCATTCAATCCACAGAGCAACCGACCAACACGGTGAATGCAGCGTTAGAGCTACGCACGCGCCGTCAACACACATTACCACTTCACCACCAACAGAGCCTGCCTAATCTGCAAGAGCACGCAACGTCTCAAGGAAGTCGCGCATAAAACACAAAAAACCCTTCCCCCAACCCCCCCCCCCCCGCGCCGCCTCTTAGAACTTCATTCTCCTCCTCCGGCGACAACCATCTCACACACGCATCGTCGAACAGCACGAACGCCTCCTTGTTGGTAGAAACACTCACGCCCTTTCCCGCCGCCCCTTCCCCAGCCGACCCGTGCGCAGAAACACCTACGCCCTTTCCCGCCCCCCCTTCCCCCGCCGACCCGTGCACACCTTCCGTTGCCGAAGCCGACGCAGACTCCGCACTTCTGACGTCCATTTCCCGTGGGGGTGGGCCGCACCCTTCATCGCCAGCACCGGCACCAAGGGCCGACGAGGAGTGGCGTGGGCGTTGGCGAGGGCCCTGACCAACCGAGCGATTGAAGGAGGCGCCGGTAAGGAGCGCGAAGGTGTAGTGACCGGACCCCAGCGTCTGGCCCTTGTGCAGGATGATGCCGACCAGCTCGTAGCGGACGTCTTCGGAGTGGCCCGGCTTCTCCAAGGAGCGATTTTCTTCATGCCCTCGCGCCTCTTTCTGCGCTTCCCCCGAGGTGCAAGCGGTTGTACTCAGCCGATTTCGACAAGACTCCGCCGCTCCTGGTCCCATCGTGTCGTGGAACACGCGCCTGGTGGCGCCGCCTTTCACGATCAACACGCGTTCGATCAACCCTTCTCCATTTTTTCTCCCGCGCACGGTCCTTTCTCCTGCTTTGCACGGGGCTCTCCCACGCATCCCGACGGCTTCTCCGACGGCGGGCGGCGGCGGGCACACCGATTGCCTTCCGGTCGCCGGCCGGACGTGCAAAACGAGCAGGCGAGGCGGTGAGTGAATCGAGAAACGGCGCTTGGCTTCCGTCCACAGACGGCACGCTTCGCACCACACTTTGCTGTTTCCGTCCAGAATTTCGCTCCCCAGCACTGTATCCACTAGGCCCTCCAGGGTGGGGCGTTTCAAATGGGAACGGCCATTAGCCGCCGCCGCCGCCGCCGCCACCGCCGCCGCCGCCGCTGCCGCTGCCGCTGCCGTTTCAGCCGCGCGGTTAGGCGAAGGTGGCGGCTCCTGCGACAAGAGCGGCGGCAAGGTCAGCTCCGTGAACTCCTCGCGGGTGGCCCTGTCCCGCTCGCACTCTACACACGTTGTATGGGCGCAGAGCTCGCCTCGAAAAGCTTCGATCAGGTCGGAAGTGCTGTCGTTGACATCTTGTCCTCTGCTGCTACGCGTGGCCGCCTCGCCTCCACAGCCAGTAGGCACGCCGGCGGCGACGGCGACAGGGAGGTCGAGAAGCTTCCCCAAAAGTTCGGAGGCACACTGCTGCCCGCTTCCAAACCCCATTGAAGACGTAGGGTCTGCGAGCCTCCCTCGATGCCGCCCGCGACCAGTTTTCACCCCTCCGGTATTGCGCCCGGCGCTAAGCCGCCCTTCGCAGATCAGGTCTACCAACCCGACAGGATTAATCGCAGCCTCGCAGATGCCTACATTCCTCGGAAGATCGAGTGCACGCGAGGAAGGCTCGCCCAGGCGCCGGGTCTCCGACATAGCAGCCGTTTCGCCTCCCACCTCTATGCCGGCGGTCCTTAATTTTTCCGACTGGGATGCCACATCCTCCGGCAAAGAGAGTGCGGTAACAGGAGACTCTGGCGCAACCAGCTGCTGTGGGGTATCATGCGAGGCTAGCGCGGACAGCGCCCCGTTGCGCCCCTTCATCTGTTTCAGCAAGTTACCTAGAGCTTCCAGCACCGAGTTGTTTTCGTCTCCTGCGGCAATGCCCCCTGTAGTACCCCCTCCCGCCGCCGCCGCCGCCGCCACCGCCACCCCCGCCGCCGCCGCCTCCGCCGCCTCCGCCGAGATACCCTCGCCGCCAACGTAAGGCACAGAAGAAGGCGGGTCCGATCCGTCGACCCTCTCTCGACATCCCGTTGAATCTTCCCGACCGCCACTATTACTAGAAGTCACCCCATCCGGCACCACCGCCTCATAGCACGCCACCAATGCTTGGACCACGGCGTTCACGTAGCATGTCTCTCCTAGGTTTTCCAGTCCGACGAAAGGCGGCGGTGGCGGTAGCACTAGCGGTGGCGGCAAGGGTCGTGGTGACAGCGAACACGGGGGCGTCGAGGCCAGATTACCGCCGGCCAACGTGTTTACGCTGTCCTCCCGACCAGCAGCCAACCTGTCCCCGCCGTGCGGGAGAGCGGCCGCGGACGAAAGGCTAGGCGACTGGTGCCGCTGCTGGGGCGATGGGCGCCACGAGGAGCCGAGGTTGCTCCCATCTGTTCCGACAACAACACCGCTGCTGCTGCTGCTGCTGCTGCTGTGCGGTGGCAGCGGGGGCCGTAACGGGCGACGTCTATTGAGGCTCAGCTTCGATTTTCTGGCGCGGCCGCCTCGGCAGCTCCCGCCGCTGGCCGGGAGATATTTCGCTGCGGAACCTTGCGTAGGCAATGCTACCGCGGCTGGTACTGGGGTTGACGCCGCGGGAGAAAGCACCGGCGCCTCGCGAAGGTGGGGGTTACGGCGGTCGTCGCTGCTGACGCTTGTCGCCTGTCGGAGTCTTTTTAGCGGCGGTGGCGTCGAAGCAGGAGGATCATATTGAGAAGTGAGAGGCTTTTTTGAAGCGGTCGCACCTCCACCCAGCAGAGCTTCCGTGACAGAGACGACGCCGTGGCGGTGGGGAGAGCGGACCGCGTCGGACGAGCGGTTGTCATCTGTGGGAGGCTGGTCGTGCGGTCTCTGGTGCTTTCGGTCAGAGCTCCTTGTCCTCATCGAGACAGGCTTCTTCGGCTGTTTGTTGTTTAGGTCGTTTTTGGAAGAAGGCTTACTGCTGTCGCTGCTGTTGCTGCTGCTGCTGCTGCTGCTGTTGCTGAGTGCGCTGCTGCCGTTGCCAGCAATGCCTGTCTCACGCCCGGACGAAGAGAGCTTCATGAGGTCCATAGCACCATTGACACGACCTCCACCGTCGGGAGAAAGCCTCGTACTCTGCTGTTGTACGAGGCAGCTCTACCTCTTGACGTTCTCTCTCTTCGAGCTCGTCGTACACACTCGAGTCTGCCGTGATTTCAAAAAAGGTTTCGTGGGATTTATGAAGGCGTTTATGTAACGGTTGATTCAAATTGTTTTTCAACCGACACGACAACATGCGCGGCGCACAAGTGCCACGAGGCCAGTCTGTGGGGCCAACGAAGACGATGAAGGTCCCACTTCTGCCATCACCTAGACATGTGAGCCTCACCATATCCCAGGGCCGAAAATTTCCCCCTATAGACTCGAGATGAGCGAATTCCGCAGACGTAATCAGGAGATGAAAGTTGGTTGCAGCCGAAAAATAATTCCGCCGCGTCTCATTTTTTTTGCTCTTCGCCCCAGACACATACAAACACATGACATTTCAAGCAAAGGAAAACGCGCGCATGTGTAATGTGTAGTCCTATCTACCTATTAATATTTGTTTGCCCTCAGTCAAGGCATATTAAGGCAAAGATTCTGCCTGTGGTCGATCAAGGGACGAAATGGTTGTTGTCTCCTGACGTCTTTGCTTCGCGGCGCCATTTTTCCTCGGCGACAGGACGAGCTTCTTGGGCTTGGGTCTTGGAAGGCAGATGACGACGGCTTGGGAAAAGAAAAGCAGAGTACCACCTGCAGTACACCCGACTTATTCCGAAGAAGCTGTGACGACCCAACAGACGCGGGGCCTCCAGGGTAAGACAGGCCACTACCTCTAGAGCTATAGGTATATGAGTGTCCGTGTGATAGCTGTACAGGTATTCGCGCATTTACATTCAAGTTTGATATTTTCGCTTGATGTTTACGCGACACCAGTTAATCTCTTATTTCTGACCAGGCTGGAATTCTTATGTAAGGTAGGATGTGTCATACACTATTTTCAGTACAAAGAGGCCCTGTTCTTATTTTTTTTTCCAAAACATGACCCTGAAATTCTTAATTGTCAGATTATTAACATCTGTCGCGTACTGTACCAGAGTAACATGGTCGGCAGTTTGGTCTTCGTTTTACAGGAGGAATGCCTTCAACAAACCAGCACGTCCACTGTTGTTCGTGGTGTTATACCATTACGTAGTGCTTGCTCAATTTTTGTGGGCTCGCTACTACTATATATAGACTGGTGTGCATACATACATACGTGCATTCTCATCGAAGTCTGTACAACTCAGCACTCCCAAGTGCTCTATTCTGCTCTGAGCAGACAAATATTTTGCAACCCAGCCATCCGACCTCCTTTCGTATACACAGCACAACAATACACCTAATAAGAAACATGGTAACAAGAAACGCAGGCTGATATTTACGGAAAAATAAGAAACTCGGGAGTCGTTTCACTGGAGTTAGTGTGGAACGCACCCGTTCTCCAATAAGAAATCCAGCCTGAGCCAGCATTCCTGTTTCTTATTTGGTGTCCTGCACTTTCTGTATACCTTGACCTAGAATAGATCGGCTGCTCCGTGGGTCGAAAGTGGCCACGGGCAAGCATCAACCAGTACGAGTGAATCGGGCCGAGCACGTGCGTGGACGCGATCGAGAGAGATCCTCGTCGAAGCTTGGAATGGAGTTGTTAGGTGAGAAAAGGGCGTTCGTTCCGATTTGCGCCACGGGCATAAAAACAGTACTACCTGGTATAGGGTGTATATAATTTTAATGTCGTGGTATGGTGTCCCATGGGGACGCAGGGGTGGCGGCGCTGGGTAGCCGCTTCCTTCGGGTTCATGGTCTCTTTATTTACAGTGGGTCTCCGTTGGCAGCTCAAAAGTCGGCCACAAGGCCGATCAGCTACCAATCTCAGATAATAATATAACTTTGACGATGAGGGTGTCCAGCTTGGGGTATCACCGTCACTAACATTATCGCCCGACTGTGATGATGGCCTTGACGCGACGTACTACAGTATATAGACCATCATACGGCTATGACGTGGTTTCACATCAAGTGTGACATGGTTTCACACCAATCTATAGCCCATACATCTACGTAGATCACTCTACAACATTAGCCCACTCTAAATAGTCGTAGAAGCAGGTCACATGGCAATCAAAATAATGTCAACAAAACTACCAGAAATTGGAAAGGGATCGAAGATGCGGCTATTCAAAACAGACGAAGATGAGGCTATAGATTCCCCCACACCTCGTCATGAAGCTAAGACGCCTCATTGCAAGAGCACTAACCCTATGATGGAGCTCACCACCGTGGGAGCTCAAGGTCGGGTATGTACCTACGGCCTACCAGTAGCAAACGGCCTACGAAAACACAGTTGACTTCTTGTGTTTTTTTAAAATCATTTTTGTTGCTCTTTTGTGGCAAGTATCGCATATTGGCGGACACGTCGCAGAACACTATTAATAAGGCGGTCACATTTCAACAGCAGCAGTTGTGTAGTATAGAGCGTTTATCGCGTACTCTGTACAACCGCAATGCACCGTGTTGTTTTGGCTGAATCGAGTAAGAACGACGTCCATCGCCTTGACGCGTCCGGCCATCCATTGTGCAGAAATCGAGGCGACGGCATACCGAAGGCTACCTACATGCGGATCCACGTTGAGGTAAGTGTCAATACCACAGCCCCCTTCTGGGTGTATGGTGAAAAATGACGCGATGGTCTCTACAGCTATTACGGGAGACCATAGTAAACAGGACCAAATACTGTAAGTAAAAATGGGTAAATATATACCTGGTAGGTTTTTGTATGCACCGTAGGTCTTGTTTACTATGGTCCCCCGTAATAGTACACACACGGCACCCTCAACTCCAGACGATCAGCTGCATCCAAAAAGCAACGCATTGTGCGTCAAATCGTGGTAGCCGTCGCAGATGATTCGACGATGAGTTGTTCAATTGCGTTAGTCTGCCGTAAGAGCAGCGTTTTCGAAGTGTGACACATTGCCACGAATTATGGCTGCGATGGTTGACCATCTATGATACCAGGGTACGAATGGAATGGTCTGGCCTGACGCTCGGCTACATCGCAACCTAACCCCCAAAATTTACCGCAACGTAACCTGCAGATTTACCGCAGAGTGGAAGAGGCGAAGTCCATAGCGCGGCCTGCAACCGGCGCTGAGCCATGCGATTTGCGTTCCGTCGCGGAGATGAACTGGGCCGCCAGCAGCAAGGTGGGGCAGAGGATATAGGCGTAAGCAGACGTGGGTATTATTGTGATGGTCATCTGACAGTATCCAGTATGAACTTTAGCGTCGATCACCGACCACTCATTAATATCCCCAGAAGGAAGAAGAAATACCAAGGGAAAGTAAAAAAGGAAACCTATGCACGAAGTCTATATTGTGGCACAAGTCGGGCAGGTCACCGATGCACACTTGATGATCTAGATCGTCCAGGGAAGATCTGTATGGCCTAGCTCATGTTACCGGGTGGGATCCGTACGGTCTGTATGGTCTATGTAAAACGCATGTTTCTGGGGTCGGATGTGTACTTTCTATATTGTACAGATCTTGCACAACATCTCAGAACGGCAGAAACAGGATCTACTGTAGATGATCCAGATGATCTATTACGGGGGACCATAGTAAATAGGACCTACGGTACACACAAAAACCTACATATTTTCCTATTTTTAGTAACGACATTTGGTTCTATTTACTATGATCCCCCGGAATAGATTATCGAGATTGTGATCTGTCCGAGGTGTGTATAGTAGCAACGTCTTATATCCGGCGTCACAAGCAATTGTAGCCATAGCCTTGGTAGTTTTTCGTTTGGCGCGGGCTGGGCTGAATTGCCGTTGGTTGTTGCTGATGATGTCGTTCTCACATTAACTCATCGTCATAGCCTATGAGTTGTCCGCCGTCACAAGGCAATCTGTTCATACCTCCAATTATCTCATGTCGATTGATTCATCGGCCGTCGACATAAACCTTGATCGATGTATGTATCACGGACAGCTTGCAAAGTGAGGGTACCTCACCACTTAGTCGAGAAAATGGTTGACACACTCTTTGACTTATATATACCCTAACCCTAACCCTAACCCTAAAACCCAATCAAACGCAAGCAACGAATGTAGGGTTACCCCCCTTCGTCTCGTACACAGTGTGCCTCAACCTTTTTCTCGAATAAGTGGTAAGCTCTACTCTGCAAAGTTGAGTATCGACCTATACCGGAAGAACTCACAGCTTATGCCGTATTTATTTCAGTTTTGTTTTACGCGAAAACTTGCGCGCACGCCAGCGCGGTATGCGACCACAACGTGTTCCGATAACCGGCAGCCCGTGGCATCAATTGATCGGAACGAAAGTGCGAATGGAATATAGAAAAAACTGCCTCGCGCCGGATGATTATGGTTTGTTTACGATTTGGTCCAGCTTCCACAAAATGGTTGATAGTCCGCACTAACTCTTCGTTACCTTTTTATTTCCGAAATATTTCCCAGACGGTCGACGCTATAGTCTATAGGGGTAGGGTTAGGGTTATAGTTGTTTAAC
This sequence comes from Alaria marginata, assembly GCA_037833945.1. Taxonomy (NCBI): domain Eukaryota; class Phaeophyceae; order Laminariales; family Alariaceae; genus Alaria; species Alaria marginata. Next base: position 8,850 of record JBBMKB010009674.1, on the reverse strand, counting down.
GTCGAGTACTTTATATATATTTTCAGGGATTTTCACGTAGTCGGGTCGCTTCTCGCGGGTCGGGTCGGGTCAGGGTGACCCAACCTGACCCACGACATTTGAAAGCCTCCTAATCCGATCCGTGAGGTTTCGAACCCTTCCTGACCTGACCGGACTCGACCCGCGATATTTGAAAAACTTCCTGACCTGAGCCGCAGTTATAGGGCCATGACCCGTGAAAAGTCGTGGTATATTTCAACCATTTTGTCGAACCCGGGCCAAGTTGCGGGAAAAAATGTGTTTTAAAGGTAATCCATGACCTAGTTGCGTTCCCCACCCCCCCGCCGTTCGCCGTTCTTGGATACTATTGTGACGGTGTATTATGATATCGCAGGGGCGTGCGGTGATGGGCTTTAAGGAGTTCCAGCAGGCGTGGTTTGGCATGGCGAAAGGGTGAGATATGCCTATCGATGTCGCCATGACTCCATATGCCATATACTTCGAAGTATAGGGTTACAAAGGGGTATAGCAATTATTTCCCTGTACATTAGTGGTCCCTCCATAGTGCCGGTATGTTTCAGCCGGAAATATCGGCACTATAGGTGTAGCCGGCACTACTCCGCATGCTGCCACCACTGGTTGTTCCCCTCTGTGCCGAGCGATTTCACAGGCACAATCGCGGGCAACCCGCACTATTCAACCGGCGCTGTAGAGGGACTACTACTGCTGTACGTACAACTTAATTTTTTTTTTCTTTTCCTTTTTTCCATCCTCCGGTGGATGGGAAAAAACAAAGCTTAAGCTCACCACACTTCCACGTATTTTGGTACATGTCGTGTGCCAATTTCGCTCAATTATATTCGCAATCCAGCGCTAGCTGGCGCATCCTTCCGTTTCCGTGGTAGTGACAGCGTGGGCTGTCCCTGCCGACGGCTACCATTACTACTACCGCAGCGTGAGTTACCGTGGTACACGGACGCGTGAGTATGTCGACCCGACCTGACCCCTGCGGATCAGGTGCGGTGGAGATAGCCACCCGGAAGGTCATCCCTCCGGGTAGTGTGGGACTTGCGACTGCTCACCCACTGACCAATCCCCCCGGCCATGAGAAAACAGCCTTCCGCCGGACTTGGTCCAGTTACGGTCCACCCTACACCCTACCCATTCGGGCGTTGTGTCCTTAACATTTTTGGAGGCGACGTTAAATGTGTACTTCGAAAATATATGGCTGTATGTGGGGATGAAAGAACCACACTTCACTGTCTTTTCTCGGGAGAAGATGTGCAGGCAAGGCTTTCTGTCTTGTTTTTGAATCGCGGTGTATACACAGCCTCCCCTTCAGACTTGAGGCCGTCGGATTGGACTGCCTTGTGGTCAGCCGCTTACCGCAGTTGGTAAAACTCTGTTACACTTTTTACGCAGAACTTTTGAATTCCCGACAGTGTTGCGCAGGGCTGAAACCGATCGAGCTGCAATTCAAAAGGCTCCTATCATATCTGTGTCGGCAGTGCTATAGCTTCCATCGGTTGTGTCGTGGCACACGGGATGGTTTATCTGGTGGCACTCAGAATGGTTAATGGGGTGGCACTTGGAACAGGGCATCCTCCCGCAATTACCGTGCCTGCTTCTGCCGAGTCGCACGCGCGCAATATCGCCGGGTCAAGCGCATAGTCGGGCACTGGCACAGTTGTACTGGCAGCAGTAACCTACTGGCAGTACAGCTACCTACTGGTTGGGCGTGCCAGTAGATACTGCCAGTAGGTTCGATCTGATGGTTCGTCCAAGAAACACGTCACACTACATTGTGGAAACCCATCAAATTTCTTCTTGGAAGGGCCAGCGTCCAGTAATGCTGCTGCAATCCCGTTTACCGACCACCGTCGAAGGCAGTACTTTTACCAGGTGTTCGCGATTTTCAACCTCTGTTGGGTTGGGAAAAGATGTAAATATGGAATTGAGCGTTGAAACCGACGAATGTCATTACCGACGGCCAACCAACCAGCCGACGAAAACAATAGTTAAAAATAAATAAAAAACGAAGTGGTACAATGTAGGAAAACGTATTTCGTGTCCATTGTTTCGCTGATGTTTTGTGGATTGAGTTGACCTTGGATTATGTAACGTTCGATGGTACATCGCAAACAAACACCCTACTGTATACCTGGTATATTCTATCCGCTGACTGAGGCTATCATACCCGTGCCGAATCCTACAAAATGCCTGTATTTGCAACCGATATCCGATACCCGATACCCGATACCCGATACCCGATACCCGATACCCGCACCCGCGTCTCCCGAGCAGGTTAGGCGTGTCGACAGACGTGGGGAAATACGAGATGTTTTGTTCCGCCGCGCACGAGGCTTGCTGCAAGGTTGGCGCGGAACAACAGGTACGTGCGGTCCTGCCCTCCCTTGAATTTTTACGTTGAGGTACTATTATAATATTATTAATAGGGTGTTTGTGGGATAACAAATTTGGTTGAGTACGAAAACATATAATAATCATACGAAGTTGTATTGAAACCGACGACTCAACGCCAACCCAACACACGAAACATGTAGGTTAGAATGCCATTTTAGCCTCGTTGTTGCTACTTTTTCGTCGGTCGGTCGGGTGGTTGGCCTCGGAGTCATGACGTTCGTTGGTTTGGTTTCAATCATTTTATTAAACTGTTTCCTTAGTCTATCCAACCAACTTTGATATCCCGCAAAAAAACCTCATCGCTACATCACACGGCTGTGCGCCACGGATTTTTTGCGAGTACTTACACCGGGGGTATGGATTAGTTAAGTTTTTGGCATTGAATATCGTAAGTTTGTGAATATCTGTCAAAATATGTGGACGGGTACTAGTGGTAAGGGTTTTTGGCATTGTATCTCGTAAGTTTGTGAACCTGTCAAATTTGGGGGCGGGTTAGTTTCAAAGCAGTATATATGCACGGTTTGTGGAGACCTAAGTTTTGGCTGGATGTCTCACGACGCGACGACAGCTGGTATTAACGGGAATAACCGATGGCCGGTTGGTCAATGGTTGGCCCCCCCTTTATGGATCAAGAGCCAAGGTTAAATCGCACGCTGGCGTCAACTATTTTTATTTATTTTTTTAACTCTTCTGCTAAGCAACAATTGTTTGCTTCATTTACTTGCTGTTCCTAATATGTACAGTATGAGCTATTTGTACCACACAGATGTGAATGGGGGCATATGCTGTGGTAGAGGTTGCACGAAGGGTTTTCTGAGGATCCTCACTTGAAGAGCTCTATACCTTCTGCCAACAAGCGATTTGGGGAATAATAGCGAAAAGTTTTTCTATCAATAGTACCCGACGACTATTTACTAATTAATCCCCATGGCCTATTTTAATAGGAAGTAATATTATATATATATGTGTATATATACTCGTATATACAACGAACACATAACGCAAAAAAAAAAAACTAGATGATGTTCCGACGATTTTGGGTTAAGGAGCAGCCCTACCCGTCAGTTCATCCAGAAAACGTTTCGAAAAAAAAAACGCAAAAAATGCCACCGCTGGCGTACGCACGCGTGAAATGACTAACACCCACTTTTAAGACATAAACACGGCACGGGGCCTCTCGACACCGCTAACCCCCGGCGCAGCTGCTACGCGCTACGACGGCCTCGCCCGGCTGCACCCGACAAGGAAGCCGAGCGGACAGTTCCGCGAACTGGTCGGCAACTGGGGGAGCGACTAGCGGAGGAGGTGCCGGGGGCCTCGCCGGCCTGCCACCCGGGAGTCCGTTGAGGGGGTCTTTTCCCGGCGACGTGGGAAAGGTAAAATGCCTTGCAAGGGAAACGTCATTGCTGCCTGCTCGTGTTGAGATAAAAGGAAATTGTGTGCAAAAAAAGTAATAAAGCGTTGTTGTTGCCATCATCGTGAAAAACGTAAAAAAAACATTTTGCACCTATAAAGCGTATGATACTCGTAAGTGCTTCATTTTGAGGAAGGTGAATTGTGTGCAAGTAAAGCGATGGGCTAACGTATTGCCTCATCGTGAGAGAGGGTTGGGATTCTTGAGTATGTAAAGTGAGACTGCCTGGTCGTGAGAAAGGCAAAATGCGGGGGAGTAACGCCGCTGTTGCCTCCTGGCGTGATCGTTTCGTGGGGTGGCAGGAGCTGGTGTAACTGCTGGGATACTTGCAAAAAAACAAAGCAAAACACGAAGTACATTCTGTCTGTGGTATGAAATTGATCCTGTATATTCGTATCTTTTCGTGATTCGTGACAAATCGTTGATTTCCACGTCCGAAGGAGACGATACGGTGTTAAGTGGGTTTTGGATTTTATTGTAAATACGGTTTTGCTTGAATACATGAAATGACGGTTGGGTCTTGTACTGTATTGTAAAACGGTTTTTCACTTGGATGCATGGAACGGCAGTATTTTCGGGTAGTAAGCTGCTACCGTAGTGCAGGCAACTTGGGGCGTCTGTGTTATATAAAACCTTCAGTTAGTTGACTATACGTCGGCAGCTGTCGTTTATTTTTTTCATGGTGATGGTGATCTTCCAATCCATATTCGTTACTCTACTGTAATGTTTTCTGAGCGCCAGCTACTTCATGCTATCTTGGCACCAGGTACAGTGTCATACCGAACATACGAAATTCGAGCAGATATTCGTAGCGGTATTCGTAGGGGAGACACTTCGGGGCATCTAGCTTGAGCCATCCTGCATATATATATATACCAGGTATATATATTCTGCAGCAGCGCCGACAAAGCAGTAGCTAAAACCGCTTTACATACTCTAAATACAATACCAGGTAAGTGTTTTCGAAAATAACTTTCTGGCGATTTTTGTCTTGTAGACGAAAGGAACAGCATACTCTCGAATGATAATTTGTCGAAGGAATGCCCGGAGGCAAAATATGCTGGGAGACCGCGGTTTAACCCCTTCACTGACCGCCCCCGCACTAAAACTGGTATATTTAGACCACCAGAGACCTTGGCGCACCCGGGAATGACCGGTCTCCCAACATCTGTGCCCCGAGGTGCCGGACGGTTTCTCGTGACACCCGTTTTCACCGACATGCCATTTGACGGCTTGCCTGCGGGCGGGCATGTCGTCCCCCTCGCGTGTGGAAATTAATTAATTAATGATTCCACCAGCCTGGTCGGTGAAAACCCGGCATGCCCCGTCCCGGCATTGTAGGGACGCGGGGGTCTATGGTCGTACGACTACGGTTATGCCTGAAATGGGTACACCCCCACGCTGCCCTAGGGGTAGTGTAAGATTATTCCGATTTTCTAGTTTATACCAGCGGAGTTATCCCACGGTAGGGGTTGCACGTTTTGGGGCCAAGCGTTCCTGACCGGTTGAGCTCCCGAAGTGAGAAACTACCAGTTGGTACTATCATTTTACGATTGTTTGTTGGTTTTAGGACTTGCGGATAGAAATGTTGATGATCGGGTTGAACCCGAACGAAAATCTTGGAGGTCATGTTTCGGGTGAGATATTGAGCTCCTTGTGTCAGGAGCTCAGGAGCTTATTGCTGCACCCCTACCGTGGGATGACTCGTTGGTAAGAAAGAGGCGTCCCTTTTCGAAAATCGCTGAAGCCGGACTATTGGGGCTGTGTGAGTTTGGCTGACCAATAAGTTGGCTCGTAGGTACTATAGTTGGTTGCGGACGGAAACTTGCAGAGTTCTATACACGGGTTTGCATCCAACTGGCGTTTTTGTTTGTGGCTCGACTTGTGGTGTTTTATTAATGTTGACTTTTAAGTCAGTTGGTTGGCTTTTACTCAAGACTTGCCACCCAACCAACGACTATCGGTGAAGTCCAGCCAACTCACTGACCGCCTTGCGAATCATACATACATCTGCCGCCGCCGCCGATGAAACCACCCACACAATAAGTTGATGACAGCAATAGTTGACCATGGCTACGGTAGGGGGGGTACAGTACCCCCTTTTTCACAATGATCGGGTTTGAACCACTCTCGCCGATAGTGACTTTGTTGTACCTCACTGAAAAAAAAACATGTTAAAAGCTACGGTATGTTTTTGGCGCAGCGTAGTAAGCTAACCGTTTTCCATGTCGGTGTCATATCATCGATCAAAACAACGGCGCAAAATCTTAAAACAAATCTGAACAGGAACAGCGGGGTCACTCGTGAGAGTGACCATTAGCCATTGCAAAAAAGGGGTCCCAAAAGGGACAAAAGGGACCCCCCCTACCGCAGCCTTAATCAGCTACGAATATGCTGCTTCGTGAGTTCCCATACAGTACGCGACAGATGTTAATAATCTGACATTCAAAAATTCCAGGCTCATGTTTTGGAAATAAAAAAGAACAGAACCTCTTTTGTACTGAAAATAGTATATGACACACCCTGCCTTACATAAGAATTCCAGCCTGGCCAGAAATAAGAGATTCTAAACTGGTATCGCGAACTCTATATAGCAACAGCAGCACTCTCGTCTGCTCGGCACGGTAAATTGACACCCGCCTTGGCGCGGAAAGTAAATTGGTGTCCTCCTCACACTCCGCTTCTTCTGCCCGGCCGGCACCGCCGGGGTTGTAACGGCAGGCACCCGGTGTTGAGCAGCGGGACGACAGCGAGCGGTGGCTTCTGACGTCGGCGAGCCCCATGTGCAAAGACGGACAGACCCCGCAAAAGCTGTGCATAGCCGCGGTTGAAGCACGTGAGTGGCGCCCCCGAGGAGGGGGGGGGAGGGAGGGGTCTGACGAAATAGGCCAGGAGATATGTGTGTGTGTCAAGCGAGGGAAAACGTGTGCTTGTCAAGCGTGTAGGGACGAGTGTCGATACATGCTACTAATAGTACGATAGAGGTGCCGCACCAGTAATTTTTCTAAGGATGGTCATTACTTAAGGAGCTCTGTACTTGACCCGCAGACTGATTTTGAGTAAACTAAAAACTGCAACCCGAATAACCAAGCCATGGCCTCAAGAGGCTTTGTAAAATCCTCTAAGATATTAAGGTATATAAAATAATAATACTGCAAAAACGAGAATAAGATCCCGACGATTTTGGGTTAAGGAGCCCCGTCGTTCAGAATAAAAAACGCCAAAAGTGCTATACTAATACCTAGTCTAAGTAGCACGCGTCTATCCCACGCAAAACAAATCAAGTAGTTTGGTGTTCAATCGAGACTAAATTTAGGCAAAAAATTGCTGTCTATCAAGGGGTGACAGTGCTTTCTCCTGGTATGCAACGATCCGACCCCCTTTTAATAGCCTGTGTATGCCGTAAAAATGCGAGTAAACGCCGCCCCCCCCCCCACGAACCGAATTTTCAAGCTCGATATTTCCACATTATAACGGGAGACCATAGTAAATAGGACCATATATTGTTAGTTAAAATTGGTAAATATATAGGTTTTTGCATTTACAGTAGGTCCTGTTTACTATGGTCCCCCCGGAATATAATAATTTCAGCGCCAAAAAGGGTGGCGCTGGATAGATCTCGTCGAGGGCTGTCCGAAAACGCGGCGCTAGGCATTGGCACCTTCTTTGTGTTACGGAGTTATGGAGCTCGAAAAGTCGGCCCATCGGGGGGGGGGGGGGGCGTTTTCTCTCCTTTTCTCGCATTATTACGGTATATAGCTGTTAGGGTTATGCGGCAGCGGTAGAACATTGGGCGTTGAACTTCTGTGTGGAAACAAGGCGCGGCGGACAAAAGCTGTTGATGATGCGCTATTAATGTATTACGGGGGGACAATAGTAAATAGGACCTACGGTAGAAACAAAAACCTATATATTTACCTATTTTTCAGTAACAATATTTGGTCCTGTTTACTACCAGGTATGTTTCCCCGTAATAGTCCTTTTCCATATTATACGTAGAGTCAAGTATGTAGCCGTTCCTGAATGAAACCGTTTTCGGTATATAGGGGGAACATCGATTTTTGTCTTCCCCCCCCCAACCGTAATCTTTCTCAATGGTTATACGTACGGTAACGTGAACCACTGGGTGATACGCTTACTACTTGTAGAGGTGCACGTATATTACACGTTTCTGGGGCTCCACACCGGAGGAGGTCTATGCTGAGATTTAATACAAAAGGGTGTGCCACCCGGTGAGCCCATGGCCTACAGTAGGTATACAACGACTAATTTAGTGAACCACAAATCGTACCCCAACGATGTTGGACAGTTCCTCAGACAGTTCCTCAGACAGTTCCTCAGACAGTTCCTCAGACAGTTCCTCAGACAGTTCCTCAGACAGTTCCTCAGACAG
>JBBMKB010009563.1:0-17474 GCA_037833945.1 Alaria marginata | reverse complement strand
TACAAGATAGCCAAACCGGATTTGCATCCGAAAACGTTCATTTTCAGATACAGAACCGGTGTCATAAGAGATGGCCTAAGAAAACGATTACCGCACGGGTTTTCGGCGCCACTTGCCGGTGTAATAGAATTTCCCCACATTCCGCCCCTTTTATCAGCAGCGCTCATTCACCAAGGCATCGCTGTATATTTGATCCGGCTACAAGTCGTACGGTTCGCCGGCGCGTAACTACTCAGGCTGACTTTCACCGTGTTGTAGCCTAGTGTTCACCATTTTATGGCGTGCAGAACACCGACCGATACATCTGTCAAAACCGGGAAGCGTCAACCCCGCCAGGTCCATTACAGCTACAATAAACAAACAACAGCACACGTCCCACGGGGCATTAACATACACCCATGACAGCAGTGGTGTCAAGTCTGAGCCCGACCGAACAGCGTGGTTGACCACCTGACTGCGTAGATGTGGCTATTGTTGCCGACACCCTGCCCGGGTTGTCGGCTGGTTCAAGAGACGCGGCTCGGCCAACCTCCCGGGGGCCACGACGTGTGGCGCTTGACTCCTGTTGCCCCCATATTTGGTGGGAGAGCGTATGCAAGACATGCACTTATATACGTACTCACACTGCTGTACCAGGTAGTGGTGGCGACAATCATTCACATACATTGTCCTGTGTCATGCAGAGCGGGTATGCTGCATACTCATACGTATGTAGTTACATTGTTCCGAATACCCAGCGTGCTATGGTTGTTAGTGCAAACAGCGGTGTTGGGGGGGGGGGGGCGGGTCCTCGTTTTATACAAAGCCGTAGAAATAAGACCAAAGAGTCTCGCATCCCTACAATGCCGGGACGGAGCACGTCTGGATTTTACCGACCAGGCAGACATCGCCTGCACCAAGCGCGCAGTGTCGTGAGGTGTTCGGCGAGTTGCATGCAGTGTGAGCTGCATCCTACAAAGAACCTCTCCTAAGACGGACTTCCGCATCTTGTTCGTTCTTTCTGGCATCTGGATGACAGATACGAATTCATTTATTTGCTGGTGTAGCCACTTCCAGAGACAGCTCTTGGGACACTATGTAACTGGAGGGGAAGGGGGAGGGAGGCTAAGGAGTCCAAACAGTTTGGTTGTATGCTGTTGGTCCGTGGGACGTATGATATGATTTTGCTTTGTTTGGTTCTAAGTTCGACTGGGTTGGCGCCGACGGGGTCTGATAGACCAGGCCATACTACGGTGAAAATAGTACGTTGTGGCCGAAACTGCTCATGACGGAAGGGGCCCTTCAGCTGAAGAGGGTCCTTACATTCATGTACTTTTTAATAGTATTCTACTTCAAACCTAGGCCGTGATATTCTTCATGGAGTTGCACCTTTATTTTTGTCGAAGTCCGATTATGGCAAGTGCAGACCACCTCAAGCGAAGAGCCTCGGTAGGAAATGGCGCTACAGTACCGCTGTCGTTGCTCGCGCATGCGTCGAATGTATCGGTCGTCGTTCTTCACGCCATAAATCGGTGGACGCTAGGCCTTAAACACGGTAGAAATAAACATGATACTTACGAACTCGGTGTACCGCCCCGTTTGTGTGGACAGGTCACGGCACAGCGGTGGCTTGGCCACTTTGTGCTGACAATGTAAGGCGCTTTCTGCGGCGCATTGACCTTGTACTGTGAAGTGAGTGGCGCACAACACCTCTGATAGAGCCAGGTGTGCGGAGTTCGGGCGGCGTAGACGGTATGTGTGTTAAAACATGTACTTGTATATCGCGTGCTCCGAAATCCCCGACTCGATAATACGACTCTTGACAGGATTTTCAAGACCGTTTGGGGTATTCGGGAAAATACTCATACAATATATCGTTTTTGCCCAGAGCTGTACTCGACAAGAAGACCAAGTGTTACCGTACTTCTATAATGTATTCGCCCTTTTCGCTTGGCGACTTATGTACGCGTTTTACAAGCTATGGTGTCGCGGACCATGTGCTTGCAGTATTCGGTCACACTGTTTCCTTTTCGAACACGAAACAAGCAGTAGCAAGATACGGGTGGGGTCATACAACCAATCCCTGTCCTCCTGCAAACGACAAGAATGCTGCGAAGATTCATGCTGAGGGCGGAATAGTGACCGTCACAGACAAGCGTTGCTCACATGACACCCACATGAGGCGACTAAGGTTCGAAGATGAGTGTGGCAGAGTAGGTGGGCGCTTACTGCGAGTGACATGCTGGGGCCGGCATGTTAGACACATTATGCAACTCTTGTTCACAGCCCTTAGCTAATCACGACCTGGGTGGGGTGTGCTGGCCGATGGCAAGGCTAGAGTGTCTTCGCTCCATAAGAACAATCTCTCGGGTGGCCCGGTGATCAACGTGTGAGCGGTGCGCAAGGTAATGAGTGGTAGGAAGGTATCGCGTTGGGGACAGGATGAAATGTAGCCTACGTATTGCCAAAAGCATGGCTACGTCACCAACCGGCTCTTCTTTACGATCAGAGCAGGTCGCAGTAACAAACGCTTCCGCAACTCATCGCGCAGTGCAGCAGCCCCCCCCTCTGTTCAAGTTTACGCGGAGTGTCTGTTTTGGAAGCTTTTCAAGTCATTGCTGGTTACGGCGTGGGAATCGCTGCAGGTATTCGGTCGTGAGGGAAGGAAGGGCCTTTATTGTACGCCTTGTACAGTAGCTTTGGAAAGTTTGCGTTGATTTTGTGCTTGTGGGCACCATTTTAGTAGGAGTGGGCTGACGATATCACAGTTGGAACCTTACATACTTGTTTCGGCGTATGCCAACGAAAAGGAAAGAGGGTTGTAGTCTAGGCTAGAATATGGCGAAGCGGACGCGGATACGGATTAAAGCGTTGCGTGCCTACCCCTCTATATTCGCACGTGCACTGTATCCGCGAGAGATGAAAGTATCAAGCAGCAGAAACCAACTGCTGATGACGAAGCTCCTGATAACCATAGCTCCCTTCTAAGTTAGTGCTCTTGGTGTCCAAACAAACGTGAGGTTAACTTAGCCCCGCCCAGGCAAACACTTAGCGATATCACGACCGGCGTTTATTTATATTATGCTGCAAAATCCGGGGGTAGGTGTTGATAGCCGCCACGGCCCCGGCTCAGAGGGCAATATTAAACAGTATTTTGTAATTTAGACGACGAGCGTCCAGAAAATAGAATACTGTAGATATCTCGATTTAACAGTACCTTTTATTGGAGCATTCAAGTCTTGCGAGCGGTTAAACCGGCTTTTCACGAAAACAAGAAGAGACAAGAGCTTTGTTTCGGTAGTGCCCTGAACCCGTTCTCCAGTCGACTCTGTAGCGCGTGTCTACCACGGAAACCAACAGAAAAATAGGCGCGGGCGCAATATCAGAGCGGTCTGCGATCCTTCAGATCGGTCTGTACCCGTAGAGCATGTATAATCTTGTCCGCGATCAATGTGTTCTTTCATTCGGATGTAGGATACATAGATGGCTGCTTGGATGCCCTTAAGCCGGAGTACCCATTGCAGCTATTCTGCCTGATTAATGTATTGCTGCTCGAGTAGGGTTGCCGGGGGGCTAGAACGCTAGTATATGAGCGATTCGGTGGGTCATACTACTTATTGTCGGTGCATCCGGCCTCAAACGCTAATATATTCAAACGTACCTGTTTCGGCAGAACCGTCGTACACGTCCAGAACATGTAACGCGGGCGCCATGGACACCTACCACGATGCCAATTAAACTACCAATTTTTTATATGGTATTTAACTAACGTCCGATGGAGATAGTGCACCGGCAACGCCGATATATTACGTATCTGACATGACGGCGCCGGTGTTAACAGTGGGGCGTGAGCGTATCGGTGCCGAGCCAACCTCCTGTGTCGTACTGATCGCTAGGGTCCTCGTCGTTGTTGTTAAGGTCCTTCGTCATGACGCTCGTTTTTCTCTGATACCTAAGGCAGTTTTCATCCCGCCATGTTCGTTACAATGCGCACATGCGTTTGTTTGCTTATCAGTGTTGAAATTTTTCGCATGGTGCTTTGCCAGTCGCATGATGGAACCCTCTTTGTCATATTGTGCGCAAACGTGCCGGTAATATTTTCCCTCACACGATCCCGTTTGGGGCGCTTACGTCTCAACCGCGTACCTCAATACCGAGTGTTGTTTGTGCCATATTCGGCGGCGTAAATTTCGGCGTCGCCAACGGTGGCCCACTGCAGACCCTTTACATCTGCACAACATATTTTACACTAAATCCAAGTGGCTAGTCCCCTAACATGTGGGTGCCGTTCTAAACGGTTAACCGGACCCATCCCACTGCGTTTCGTTATTCTTGCCAACCACACCTGAGTGTCATCCAATTGGACATTGGTATTGGCACACACCCTTTCGCGAGGGACGGGAAGGAGTTCATGGTCTGCCGCTTTATGGGATTTGACAGACAGTCGCGTGCTGCTCCGTATAGTCTGTGATTCTTTTTCACATAGCAGACGTGAGGCGTTGCATACTTCGGTCAGATTTCCTTTGTGGAAACCCGGAGGGACGTGTTTTTCCTGCCGAACCTCGTCCAACCTACAGCATGAAAGGATTTGCTTTTAGTATGCAGCAGTTTCAAGCCCTATCTCCACGTCTGAAACCTAGAGAAGTCGTTTGTGCCATATCGAGGTTTAGCCAGTCTATTAGTTTTGTTTTATTGTGAGGAAACACCATGGAGTTCCGCTCGCCGCTGGAAATATCTCGACAACGTTTTGTTTTACTTCCGATGCCTCCATAAACGAACGAGAAGTGTTACAGCTCAGCTAATACCCTCCTTGTTGTGACCGCGTCCCGTGCTGATTTTCCCTAGGCATTGCAACCCCCACAAGCAGCGGCGACAATGAGGCATTGCCAACACGACACCTGCAAAAAACAACCAAGCTTTAATGTTGAGGGCAGCAAGAAAGGCGTGTCCTGCAAAACACATGCCCAGGAGGGCATGGTGAACGTCAACAGCAGGCGCAGCAGGCGTTGCTGTTATCCCTCCTGCAACAAGCAACCGAGCTTTAATTTCAAAGGCAGTAAAACGTCGGCGTACTGTAGGCAGCATGCTGAAGCCGGCATGGTGGGCGTCCGCTGGAAGTCTTGCTTATATGACTCCTGTGCGAGCATACCTTGCTTCAATGTCGAGGGCAGCAAGTCGGCGCTTTTTTGCAAGAAACATGCCCAAGACGATATGGTGGACGTCGTCAGCAAACGTTGCTCAGGAAATTCGTGCACGAAGAGGCCCAGCTATAATGTCAGGAGCAACAGGAATGCCGTGTACTGCAAGCAACATGCTGAGGATGGCATGGTGAACGTTACAACCAGGCGTTGCGCGCATGGCCCTTGCAACAAGCAACCGAGCTTCAATGTGGAGGGCAGCAAGACGGCGCTTTACTGCGGACGACATGCTGAGGACGGCATGATTGACGTTCGCCGGAAGTCTTGTTTATATTACTCCTGTGCGAGCCTACCTTGCTTCAATGTCAAGGGAAGCAAGCCAGCGCTTTATTGCAAAAAACATGCCGGAGACGATATGGTGGACGTCGTCACGAGGCTTTGCTTAAGCGATTCGTGCACGAAGAGACCGACCTTCAATGTCGAGGGCAGCAGGCCGGCGCTTTACTGCAAAAAACACGCTGAGGACGGCATGGTGGACGTCAGAACTAGGCGTTGCTCACATGACTCCTGCGGGAAGCTGCCTACGTTCAATGTCGAAGGCAGCAAGAGGGCGCTTTACTGTAGACGACATGCTGCGGGCGGCATGGTGCATGCTAACAGTAATAGGCGTTGCTCACAGGATGCTTGCACTCGGGCATCAAGGTGGGGTTTGTTGGCCGACGGTTCGGCTACGGTATGCGCTAGTCATAAGAGCCATCTCGTGGGCGGCCAGGTTTTCAATTTCAAAGCTTTGTGCAAGGTGGCGGGTTGTTTCAAGCAACGGCGATGCGGGCTTGACGGAAAGCAATCAACCTATTGTCCAAGCCACGAGTCTCTCCAGGATGGACTTTCCTGCACCGCCGGGATTACTCCCAGCCAGGCAGACGATGGTAGCGCATCCTACGGTGCCATAGAGGGCCCCTCATTCCACGTGAAACCCGAGTGTTTATTTTGAGAAGCTACGGCGTGAACCGAGACATTGGTTTTTGATGGTCCAATAAAGATTAGACGCTTGCGGCGATCGCGAGGAGCAAACGATAACTCGACACTGTAGTCTATTCCAGGTGCCTAACACTATGTGACAAGGCACTGCTTGAGGCTTGCCGTAAGCAGTACGTCTAAGCGGTAGCTCTAGCCCTCACAAAGGAGCCCAGGTAGGAAACTGAACCCGAGCGGATCGACGCCGCGACCACGCGACCCCCAAGGGTTGGCCTGGATTCTGGTTTTTGTTACGCTAGAGTTCACAAGTACGTTTATGCTGGCCCATAGTTCAAAGGAAAGGCATGTGTCACCGGTAGACGCGTCCTACCATTGCGGTAGCGCTTTTAAACTAATCTGATATCTAAAACTTACGGGGTTCCTGAATAGAGTATGTCCTAAAATATGTGTTTGTTGTCGCAATGGTGTTCGTTTAATACCTGGGCCATGAGGTTGTCCATCGGGTTTAACTTTTCAGTTTGTCTAACTTTACTTGTTTGGGTGGGCTAAAGAGCTGCACAAGTGGGGACCCTCATGTTCACGTTGACGCATCATTAACTACCGTCGCATGTGTCAGAGGTAAATTGACCAACCTGGGAAACAATGGGGCCCAGAGGCGCCCTTTCTCTCTCTGTGTCTGTTTTTGATCTCCTATATGTCCCGTCTACGTGTAAGGCCTAGTTTGATCTGATTTGAGGTATTTCTTGAGGTGTGTTAGTAAGAAGTTCGCAAGTCATCGTACTGGCATCCTGGCAGCCCCCTTAGCCTGGAAGTAGGTACTGCCAGTAGCTCCGGGATCAATACCCAATCCTAGTCTACTAAAGATCCTTGTCGCTATGGCACTGATATATATCGCCGTCTTGAGACTATTGGTTTCAGCTTGATGAAACTAAACGGGCATACAGTAGTTATAAGTGGGTAGTCTACCTTAAACCACAATCGTTGCCCGCTTCAATTGAACGCCACCGCAGTTAGTGCTCGGTTAGGGAGTGGGCACGGCCTATGCTTCCTACCAGGACTGTTAGTCCACGATCAGCAGCGGTGGCCTTATGCGCAATCTCAAGTCATAAAATATGCATCTTTTCCGGTCGTGATGGACGCCTTTGGCACGCGGCAGTCAGCTGTACTGAATGAACTATTAAGGCTGATCGTTAGGTCGTGTCGCCAACAAAGTGAAGGTCGGCGGGGAGAACAGGAGGTGGTAACCAATGGTGGTCCCGAATATGTCGCGTACGTCAAGAACGGAGATTGGCTCTGAATCGTGTTTGTGATCCGGCGGTTGTTGAGCACCTCGATGAGAGTGACTATCTGCAGATCGCCTAATCAAGAAGGCATACTGTAGGTTGTGCAGGCGAGGCTGCAGCTGTCTCAGTTTCAAGGGCCGTAGGCGTATACCTGTGCACAGTATGTTTTCATGGCATCTATGTTATTTCCTTGTGTACGAGTATGAGACACAATGACCCTGGTTCAACCCCATCCTTACGCTCGTCGAGCCGGGGGAGGCTACGGCAGTGGGAATATACCTCATTTATACCGCAGAGTTTACACCAATCGCCTGAACAACTCTGTGCCTTTCTCTAAAGAAAGCTCAATGACATGTTGCTGGCGAAGCGTCAAAAGCATCTTCATGGCGGAGAATGCCACGAAAAATAGAGTAATTCGACGTAAACAATGCACTTAAACAGCAACCGTGACAGTGATGGTACGTCAGAAACCGTATATTATATACATATATATATGTATGGAGTGATCAGTAATGGTGGGGCATAACGAATGTGAAAGGTATCGATGTGTCGTCGGCCGTTGAGTCCGACACTTAGGAGTTCAACGGTCGCTGCTGCATGACACCCAACACCGAGAATTTTCCGCACAAAATAGATTAATCTTTATCGTTTTTTAACGAAGCGAACAAATAGTGGAAGTAACTCCTTGGTTTCAATGAATGAAAAGTTCAAGATCCCATTAATGTGTGCCATCTTCCCAGGAATAAATATGTGTGGCGAGCTGGGTCGCCTGGCCTGCTGAAAAACAACGTACGTCTCATGGCTCTGGTGCGTTTTATGTTCGGCCAAGATAGCCCGAGTCGTCCTGGGCGAATGGGCCCATCGCATGAGGTACAGCAGAACACGCACACCATCTTGAATACGTGCAGCTTTTGCAGCAGCAGCAGTAGCAGTAGTAGTCGTACGAACAGTGTATCATTACTATCCCACCAAGGCAAGGCCCAGCAGGTGGCCAAGCCCCATGAGCGCGAGGCCACTGCCACGGTCGGCATATGCGTTGTGGTGTGACCATGTTCGGTGGGGGCTTTGCAGGGTGCTGCTACAAAGTCTACTTACAGCTCCGTGTCCGTCGCTACTACAATACCGTGAACATAAACATATACGTTTAATTCGCCCACGGTGAGCTTGACACTACTCAGTTTTTTTTTATATCATGGCTAGAATGGCTGGGACATATTTATCGTCGGCGTCTGATATGTAACAAAAATCTATTCATTCATTAAACTGAACCCCTAGAATGGCAAAAAACGTAAAACGTTAATGCCGCGGTCCGCGTACATTATGCAACAATGAACTCGCAAATCCGACATAACACTTGCTATTTTTATAGCACTACCTGCTAGCCCACTCAGTCAGCAGTGCTATATAACAAACAAAATACGTCGAAGTATATGTTTTGGAGTTCGTTGAATCTCGGCGAAATTTTGTACCAGTGATCTGCGGGGCTCTCCCTTTGCCAAACGCTGCTGTTGTTCTAGTGATGGCGTTTTTGTTGCGGGTGACCCGCTAATTAACCTTCAGTTAGTTGACTATACCTCGACGGCGGATGTTACAGCTTTTTCTTAACTATAATAACTATTCGAAATATTTTAAAGTTCGCACACCTTGATAATAATGATTACGGAGTCGGCGAGCCTCGAACCCCCGACACACGCATCTATCTATCTATATGATTAAATGCTGCTATTCGGCCTGTCTGCATTTCTGATCGGGCTATCCAGCGGGCTTCGGCCGTGCCAGGGCCGATGGGTAGGATGGCTGGGTGCTACAACCCGCAGAACACCAGGTCCCATGCCGCGCCGAGCCATGGCCGTGGCGCAGGCACAAGCACAATCTCGAGGTAGTTCTGACAGTCATCTAGCCGGCGTAGCTGCATAAACTACAATTTTGAAATACAATTCGGGCAGCTGATTGGTTGGTCAAATCCATGCCAGAGGCCGCCGGCCCCTTCTAAAACATAGAGCCATCGAGGGTCCACCACACCCGGGCAGGATGGGATTCCATCCCCGCATCATAAATCCCTCCGTATATATTGAAATCCGACAGCCGGGGACTAAAAAGGCTATCTCCCGGGTCGACACCGCCCTTCACGGTTTGAAACCCCCCCCTCCATCAGTGGATCACCGATGGGCTGAGGCTTATCGAGCTAGCGGCACCCGGGCACGATAGGGATCCATCCCTGGAACATAAACCCGTCTACGCATCTACAACTCCAACCACCCGGGGAAACAAACGGAGCTCGCCCAGGCCGATACCGCCCCGCACGGTGTGAAAACCCTAATCCCGCCGATCGATCGCTGCTTGACTGGAGCGCGTAGAGCCGGCGCAAACCTGGTGAGGATAGGGCCCCTTCTCGGATCAGAAATCCCTCCGTGTTTCTACAATCCGGACAGCCCGGGAAGGAAAGCGGTGATTTTCCGGGTTGACACTGCCCCGCACAGTGTGGAAACCCCATTCCCGCTCGCCGATCGGTGCTTGGTTGGAGCGCGTAGAGCCAGCGTAGACTCGGGGAGGATAGGGCACAATCCCCGTATCAGAAACCCCTCCGTATCTCTACGACTCCGACACCCCGGGGACGAAAGAGGTGTTTTCGCGGGTCGACACCGCCCCAAACGGTGTGGAAACCCCAACCCCGCTAGCCGATCGCTGATTGGCTGGGCTCAAACATAGAATCAACGCCACCCGGGGATGATAGCGCCCAATCCCCGAATCATAAGTCCTTTCATATATCTACTACTCCGACACCCCGGGGATGAAAACGGAGATCACCCTGGTTGATACCGCCCCGCACGGTAATCAAACTCTAAACTCCAATACCGCATACTGCCGCAACCAGCGAGGATGGGGCCCCATCCCCGGTATAGACATTCTTCCATATCTCCACAAGTCCGATAGCCTAGGGACAAAAACCGAATTCACCCGGGTCGACGCCGCCCCGCACGGTGTGAAAACTTCAATCCCATCACTGTAGGGGTTGCACTTTTTGGGGTCAAGCGTTCCTGACCAGTTGAGCTCCTGAAGTGAAGAACTACCGGTTGGTATGATCATTGTACGAGTGTACTCGTTTTAGGACTAGCGGACAGAAACATTGATCGGGTTGCGCGAACGAGTTTTTCGGAAGTTATGTTTAGGATGAGATATAGAGCTCCTCGTGTCAGGAGCTAGGACACATATTGCTGCACCCCTACCGTGGGATGACTCTGGAGCGCTTAGCGCCAGTGCAAAACTGGGGAGGATAAGTCCCCATCCCTGGATTAGAAATACGTCCATATCTCTACAACTCCGACACCCCGGGCACGACAAACGATTTTCGCCGGGTCGACACGAGTCATCCCACGGTAGGGTTTGCAGCAGAAGTTCCTGAGCTCCTGACATAAGGAACTCAATGTCTTAACCGAAAAATGAGTTGAAACTATTATTTCGCGCCACCCGACCATCATTTCTATGACCTAGCCCTAAAACAATTTAATCGTATAACTATGTTATCAACCGGTAGTTCCTCACTTAAGGAGCTTAACGGGTCAGGAACGTTTGACCTCAAAAAGTGCTACCCCTATTGTGGAATGACTCACACCGCCCCGCATGGTGCGGAAACTCCAATCCCATTGGCCGATCGCTGGTTAGCTCGAGCGCATAAAACCAGTGCACACCCGGGGAAGATAGGGGCCTAATCCCCGGACCAGAAACCCCTCTGTACCTCTACAACTTCGACCCCCCTGAGACGACAACCGAGCTTTCCTGGGTCGACACCGTCCCGCACGGTGTGGAAACCCCAATTCCATTGGCCGGTCGCTGATTGGGTAAAACGCGTAAAGTCAGGGCAAACCACATCTCCGGATAGAAAATCCCTTCATACATCTACCACTCCAACAGTCCGGGGACGAATATAGTGTTCTCCCGGGTCGACACGGCCCCGCACGGTGTCGAAACCCCAACCCTGCTGGCTGATTTATGGTTTGCTGGGGCTCATGGAGGCAGCGCGCGGCAAGGGACTGCCCGCCGGGGCAACGTCGAGATCCCGCCAACCCCGGGGATTGATAAGGTCCCAAACCCGAATGATAAATCATTTCATACATCTACCACTCCAACAGTTCCGGGGACCAAAACAGACACCCCCGGGTCGATACCGCCCCGCAAGGTGTGGAAGCCCCACCCCCATTGGCTGATTTATGGTTGGCTGACTCTCACGAAACCAGCGCAAGGCGAGAGTTGCCTCTCGAGACAATTTTGAGGTCTCTCGCCGCACCAGGGGATACGAATTTCACATCCCTGGATCATAAATCCATCTTTATATCAACTACTTCAACAACCCCGGGACGAAAACGGATATCCCCCGGGTCGAAACCGCCCCGCAGGGTGTGGAAGCCCCAACCCCACTGGCTGATTTACGGTGGGCCTTTTCTCATGGTGCCAGCGAGCGACCGGAGTCGCCCCTCGAGACAACGTCGAGGTCTCGCCGCACCCGGGGATCATAAGGTACCATCCCCGGGTCAGAAACCCTTCCGTTAATCTACAACAACTCCAACAACCCGGGGACATAACGAATTTCCCCCGGGTCGACACCGCCCCGCAATGTGTGGAAACCCCAACCTCAGACTGACTTAATAATGAGTGGGGCTCATAGAGCCAGCGCGCAGCGAGAGTTGCCCCATGGGACGACGTCGATGTCCCGCCGCAACCGGGGATAATAATGTATAATCCCGGAAAAAAACCCTACCATACATGTACAACCCGAATAACTCGGGGACGAAAGCGGACATCCCCGTGGTAGATACCAACCCGCGAGGTGTGGCAACCCCGACCCCACTGCCCGATTCCTGATTGGCTCGGGCTCATAGAGCCAGCGCGTGGCTAGAGTGGGGCAAGCACCACGGGCGGAGCCGTAGCCGCACCGCTAGTGTTAGTGAAATAGTCCCAACCTCCCCCACCCCCGGTCCCAGTCCCACATTCAATGAGGTACAGGACGGGGTGGAACCATCACGGGATTGAACAGGAACATTTGGACGGGATTGAGATTTCACGGGATTGCATGGGACGGGATTGGGATATCACGGGTATTTACGTGACGGGATTTCACGGGACGAAGAAAGCACGGTACTCAACAAGACGGGATTCATATACCACGGGATTTGACGGGATGGGATTTTACGCAACGAAAAAAGCACGGTACGCCACGGGACGGGATTGAGATATCACGGGATTGCACGGGACAGGATTTAAAATCGATTTACACGGTATTAGTACGGTACACAGCAAGCACAGTGTTTCGCATGATATTATTCGATTGCACTTTTAGTCGTGTATCATACGCGAACATAAGTGCACGCCATATGGCATGGACGAACTGCCTTCGTTCATCGAATGGGGAGCGCAAAAAACAAAAAGTCATGCGCGTACAATGTTCTTAATTTGGCATCTTCTTCACATGTATTTACCAGCTGCTGCTCTAACGACTGTGGTACTCCTCGTAAAACGAAAACGACGACACGTCTCCCTCCCGTCGACAACGTACGAGTGTACCTCGTAAACTATATAAACGCGAAGACTCGCATCGCATTATACATACCGAACAAATCCACCCATGGAAAGTAGGGGATGTCAGGTTACAAACAAAAGGTCACAATAAAAACCTGCATGACAACACGTTTCTAAAACAAATGTTGCCGGCATGGTTCGAAAGCATTATTTTCTGCCTTTGCGTTGATCACCTCTAACCGCTGTGACCTATACACCAAAACCCCCTGGAAAAACCCGTTGTGTAAGAATTCACAGGATCAATCCCGCGGGATCACGAAACCACGGGACTGGTTTGGACGGGATTTGGGAAATCTCGAATTTTCCGGGTTTGCACGGGACGGAACACGGATTTCATGGGATTTGCCCAAATTTCATGGGGGGACTGGTTTTGTACGGGATTGGGATTTAAAAAAAAAGCAAGGGACGGTCGGGATCGCGAAGATTTCTACGGGTTCAGTTTGAACGGGAAAGAGATTTTCAAAATTCCACGGGATCACGGGATTACCCCGTACCCCGTGGAATCCCGCGGGATTTTCACAACGAAAAAAAATCCCGAGGAAAGCCTTGAAAATTTTGACAGAGAGGCCTTCTGTGGATAAACATTCGTTCGTGGTTTTCTCGTATGGCAGAGTGAGCAAGAGCAGCTAACTTGCGTGGTCGGAAAGCCTCGTGGACATCGTACGAAGAGCGCATACCAACAGATTAAGGAATTACAGGGCAGGTCGTTTATTCAGCACTTGGTAGTTCAGTAGTTAGATGACACCAGTTGTTCAACTGTTCTGCTGTAAAGGGGTATCCGTCCCCTATACCCCGATGTATCCGCCAACGATTTTGCAATAAAACCTGAAATTGAAATGGTACCTTCGGTCCTTCGGTAGTGGTACCGAATGAGATACCTACACTTCCAGTGTCCTACCCATTCACTGACTAGCCCGAGCAAGACGACCCGTAGTGCAGCTGCTATCGCTCCGGCTTGCCTCGTCTTCTCGGTAGACCTGGGGACAGTGAACAAAGGTGAGACTCTCATGAACAGATACTGTGTTGAAGAGATTTCAGTTCGTGTCATCTTGTCATTTTACTTCCCAACGGACAATGTCTTGCTCTCCGCAGCAAAACACCAGAGTTTATCAATCATCAGCGTTTCTTGTGTGGCATGTCGTAATGGCTAGACAAACTGGTACGAGATCCGGCCACCCAACCTACTTCGCGAGACTCGAAGTACGGAGTAGCCTCGACGACATACATACGGTCCCACGGATACCTTGTACCGGTACGCAGTTCGTACGTACCATATGAAGAATACATGGCCTTTGCGACCCGAGACGACGGCCACGGCCAATCAATGTAAATCTACCTGCAGTTCTCCGCGTCACCGGTACCGCTGATCTGACGGGAATGCGTGCACTGCTGTGGTGTATGGGAGGGCCGTAGTGGTGAATCCGGCCCTCTGAGTGGGGCCAACGGTACACGACACCTACTGCGTAAATAGGAAGCAGCGTGACGAGAAAGGCAGGCTGGCACTTACAGGAATACTTAGAATTCCGGGACCCGTTTATACTAAAGTTTTTGTAGAACGCACCTACTCCCAAATACGCAACCCAGCGTGAGTAAACACTTCTTGAGGAGCCGCGCCGTTTTCTTTTTTGTGTGTGTTTGGTTGATTTCTCGAGTAAAAGTAGCTGTAAAAATATACCTGGTATTTTTTAGCGGAAGCCATACTATTTCTAGTATATATATTTCCGAGGTAGGAATAACGCCTTACGGAAAACGTGATACCTCCTTAACCACAGGTTGTTTTTTTGCGATCTTTATATACGAAGAACTATCTTTATGTTCACGGCAATCGTTATTGTGCAAATGCCAGATCACTCCGACTCATGCTCCAACCCGAAAAACTCCTAAGAAACTATCGCTGAAAATAGCACCCTGCCGTATATTGGTCACCCTGAAAAACGTACGAGTTCTCGCGCCAACGATGTTGTTTAACATTGAACTTCGGCGGCAATGCCAACCACTGGCATACCGATCGATGCCAGCCTCAAATGGAGCCCCGCGTTCCTCACAGCACGAACGCAGCAATGTAGTGGAGCTGCAGAATACCAAAAATCAGGAATATCTGTACCGGATGCAAACACACCATGGATAAAATGTATTGGGCTGAACCTAAGCTTTCTTTCAAGCCCTTATGAGCGTACGAACAAGGTGGGGTTCGGGAGGGATCACGTGTTGCGTAAGGCGTGTTTCGTAGCCTCTATTATACTGGAAATAGTATACCTGCAGATATTTGAGAAAACAAATGAAAAAACGAGAAAAAAAACATATTATGGAGTTTCAGTATAGCCGGCGCGGCCCCTTAATAAGTGTTTTGTACGGTGCAACGGTACAGGAGTACTTATCATCGAGCATGATACCGCTGTCCGACGGTTTGATTAGAGTCTCGCATAGGGTACTGCTGAACGCCAGTCTCGACGCAAGGCCCTACGTCTGCCCCTTGTTTGCGATAGCTGCATGCGAAGCGTGTGCCATCTCCCGAGTAGTATCGGCCCCAGAGACAATGCTGGCTGCTGGGGTCCTAATGCAGAGCAACGAACAATGTATGCTTGCTAGTCATCCCACGGTAAGGGTTACACTTTTTGGGGTCAAACGTTCCTGACCGGTTGAGCTCCTGAACTGAGGAACTACCCGTTGGTATGATCATTTTACGAGTGCATTTGTTTTAGGACTAGCGGACAGATATATATGTTGATCGGGTTGCTTGAACGGAAATCTTGCAAGTAAGTCATGTTTCGGGTGAGATATGGAGCTCTTCATGTTAAGAGCCTTAGAAGGCAAATACTATTGCTGCACCCCTGCCGTGCGATGACTCTATAGTGGTGTCTCACTTCACGCGCGCACCGCGTTTCTTAGCTTCCCGTCAAGAATGCCTGAGAAACGACACAGCACGCTGAAATAACCACACCACCGTAGGTAGAAATTGATGTTATTTTTTATTTTAAGAGTTGAACAGCCGGAGCAAATCTCCGGGATCGATAGGCAATCGTGCTTGCTGGATGCTCCTGCTGCTGTACGTTCAGAAAAACGCATACGAGTGCGTTACACAAGTACCTGCTAGAATCTGGTAACTGGCACCATGTTATATATAAGAGCTGAAACCGATAAAACCTGAGCCGGCTTTTGAAAAGATTTTCCTTAAATTTACTATGATTCATTTAACCTGACTCCATGTCGACGTAGGGCATCGCAAGTTACACGGCCGATGGTATGTATGTGGTTGGTTGTGTTGTCTTCATTTGCCATGTCCCTTGTACGGACGAACGAATGCCGAAGAGGGGGCAGGCGACACTGGGCGTGTCACATCATCCTCACACCCCGGGCCTGCTCGCGCTTGGACCCTTTTTACTCTCAAGTCATACCTGGTCTAGAGTACCAGGTATAACACTTCCGGCATTGGTTAATTTTTGGTTAAAGTCTTCCTGGGTTTCTTATTACCCTCTTTCTTTTCGGGGGTCGATGATAAGTGATACTGCTGTGCCGCATCGTCCGGAGAAAATGGTTTCAAGTTTCTGGCATGGCACACAACAACTATTCATACTTTTTGTTCGTGTACGTTATGGTCTAAAACAAAATCACACTTTCTTGTAGGTTGTGGATGCCAGCTTACTCTTCACGTCTTATTATAACAGTTTTCGTGCTTTTTTTTTACGTATTAACTGCGCACACGTGGTGTTCCGGCCCGACGGGCCTGGCTCGGCATGCGCTGCCCGTTCCGTACCGGCATGTACGCTTCTTTGATGTAAACCATCCTTAACCGCATATTCACTCTCATCCCCGGAGTTTCTCCCCACGCGTTGCAGATACACCTTTATCTCGCACTTTTAACGTCGTCTGGACTTGGATCCCTTCGCCTCATAAATAATTAATATTTTTTACTCGCTCTCTTTATGTTACAATTCGCGGAAATCGCTAAAAAACTATGTTTGAGCTAAAATCTCAGCGAAATCACTGGAATAGGATATTGGGGTATGCCCAGCAGCAAAAAACGCCACAAAAGCCAAAACACACGTTCGCTGTAACGAAGCCTTTGCTTGCGAGAGTTTCGAGTTCCCCAATGTTGGTATGCTCTCCTGAAATCCAAGGACGTCAGCCATCTTTCCCTCTTAAGAAAAATCTGCGTAAATTGCGTGCGGGCAGAGTTACGTACTCGCGAAATTGGGGGAAGTTTCGCCGAAATGACCCTGCGCGAGCCGAATAAAGCTTTCAGTAACGAGGCACATCGCATTCGGGCACATCGACGTATCAAGCGCTGTACTCCAGGCAGTTTGTTTGAAATGTGCTTCGATAGGTGTACGCTAAATATGAGCGGTTGAGAAGGCGTGGTTTGGCTACAAGCTTGCTCGTATCCTGTCGTTCGGGTTATCGTCGTTGATAATGTGGTTGGAGTTACTGTTTGTGTTGTTGTTTTCGTTGTTGTGGTTGTTGTTGTTGTTGTTGTTGTTGTTGTTGTTGTTGTTGTTGTTGTTGTTGTTGTTGTTGTTGTTGT
>JBBMKB010009452.1:0-17475 GCA_037833945.1 Alaria marginata | reverse complement strand
TTTTTAATACTTCATTTTTCTGCATCTGGAGTGTGGTGTCACAGTCAGCCCCTCCAATTTTCAAGTCCTAACTCGAACTGGTTAACGAGATTCGACTTTAGGAAGGATTCCCCGTTTTATGGCTGGCCCAGCCTGTATGAAGCCGATAGTGGCACACACGTTTCAAGATTCGCAGCTGAGATCGACTACACTGCATGCCATGCATACACTTAGTTACATTGTACAAATCCCAGGAAAAAAAATACAAAAAGAAAGAAGGAAAGAAAAAACACCAGCGAGGGAAATAGAAACTGAATCAAGCAATATATATCGTACGCAAAAACATATCTGACCCCAAGTCAATTTTACATCTTAAACAGGTACCGCATATTAGGATAAATTATTTAGTATTTGTTGTTGTCCACTGTATCTCTTCTGTGTTTTGAGAGTGTCAAGCTTGACGAGGGTCAGAACGTCAGAATGATGAACTTCCTTGTTCCGATGCAACTATAATTACGAGTACCCGTTAGTTGGGTCAAATTAGTATTCGTATTATATACACGGTTTTTGCGACAGACGCCGCCCGCTCAATGAAGCGAAACCGAGACCTTGACATTGGCCGTTTGTGGCAAACGTAGAATATACTCGTGCATTCCACCTATCTGACTAGGGGAAGGTCCATCAAGCTTAAATGTAAACGCACATGTATCATTCCACGCTTTTGAAATTCCATCACAAACATCTCGAACTCGATAGGGCCAAAGATCTTACCTCGACCTATCATCACAATATCCGTTATTGGCTCAGCCTCGTCGATTCGACAGAAGTGTAAAACTGCGTTTCCATTGTTATCTTGCAGCACAGTTGTGTCCACCATAGAAATTATCTGTAGCCATAATTCACCGAAATTACATGCCGAAAATACGTCTGTGCCCCTGACACGCACTCCCCACC
Organism: Alaria marginata; assembly: GCA_037833945.1. NCBI lineage: Eukaryota > Phaeophyceae > Laminariales > Alariaceae > Alaria > Alaria marginata. The sequence continues at coordinate 16,542 of JBBMKB010009452.1, read as the reverse complement.
CCTAACATGGTTCTGGAAGTCTTGCCGCGTTCACCAACTAACGCGACAGCCACCGCAAGCACGATTATTTCAGTTTTTCCGAGTACAGTGCTACAGTCGATAGACGCAGCTTTGTTGATGCGTTACTCATTTATCTCGAACATATTATATCATGCACTACTTATAATGATAACCAGTACAGTACACCTAATTAAAACCATGGTAACAAGAATCTCACGCTGAAATATCACAAAGTATGAAATTCGGGGGCTGTTGTACTGAAGTTAGCGTAGACCGCACTCCTTCTCAGATAATAAATTCATACTGAGCCAGCTTTGCTGTACTGTAGCTTATTTGGTGTCCTCTACTATAAGGGAATTACCATCGAGTCTCCTAAAAATGACACCCTCATCTTTCCCTGGCACAGCCTTCGCCCCCTTGATCGACGGTGGTACTCTTCTACAAGGTAGTAACACTTGCAGAACCGGCAATCTCACCTCCATGGTGGTTCCGTGCATCGCTAGCAACGCGATTAACTCCTCGACGACAAAGACGAGAAAGCCTGTCCACGTCAAGCGATTGTTGTTTTTCCGGCCAGCGGAGTCATTCGTCTAGAGTTTGCTTCAAAAACGCCAATTTATACAAGTATAATATCCAAATGGTTGTGAAAACGCCGGAAGAGAGTGAAAGCGTTCCTTAACGAGCCCAGCCTGTACACAAACATCATTGGTGGTAACGTTACCTTGGTACGACGCTTGTTACTGTTCCCGAAATTCAGTCTCGTTTCCTATCGCTAAACCGATTGAACTTATAACAAACGTATCATAGAATATTTCTGATGCTCACCCAAAATCGCTTTTATGTCCCTGCAAACCTCAGCTTAGCAATCTTATACTACAGTGTATTGCGTTTTTTTCGTAGCTCGCGAGAGAGAGTTTTTAATCGACGACAAACACACACATGCCATCAATTCATCGCCTCCGTATGTACCACACGTTGTTGTTGCTTCCTGTCTATTTTTGAATAGCCAACAGGCAGAAGACATCAACGGCGAACAGAGGAAACGTCTATCAATAGAAGAGACCACACCAGCGAGATAGCGAGCGGGTCGATGAGGCGACCTCTCCTCTTCGTGGCGGTCGCCCTCTCTATACCAGCGGCAAGCGTCCTAGTGGGCTCCGCTGCTCTTTCCACCGACACCGTGTTAGTGAGGAATGTTATTAATCGTTATTTTTTTTATATGCTGTGCTTATGCGGTGAGAGAGAACACGTCCTCTGCAGGGCAGTCAGGAAAGTACCTCGTACAGTAGTTAGCATTGGCCCTTGGAGTTTTAGCATGTGCCAAGATATAAGCAGACGCCGTTTCTACCCTTTGACGGACATATAATCGCTTCCAGAACCCCCAACTGCATCTAACTTAGTTTGCCAGAGGGCTTGCCTCTCGTCGGCGCCTTTCGTCTTTATCTTCCTTGACTGACACGAAACTTGGAGCTATTTGTTCGTGTTAAACACAGCTGCCCAAACCCTTGACAACGTGCGTTTTGCCAAATATATTGGATGTGTCCTCGAAACATACATCATCCCGTATATTCCAATAGAATATTACCTGGTATATAGTAAGGGGGTGGGGGGCATGCATTTATACGGCTTTGTATGGAAGGGACATATAAGGCGCGTAACGTTTCAACACCGCCGATAAAGGTAGAGGCTCAGCATAGCTAACCTAGTAGGGGGGGGGGGGGGGTGAGCTTAGCCAAGCTCAATTGGAAGGAGAAGATTATATTCGTATAACGTTTGAAGGTAGGCGAAGGGGGTAGAGGACGCTTAAGCTACCATGGGAGCAGCGGAAGCTTCCATAGAAACAACGGCATTTTCCATGGCAGTAGAGAAACTTTTCATGGGACTGGTAGAAACAGAAACAGACCTGAAATCTGGGGTGTTCCATGGCAGCTAAAGAAGACGGCTCGTTCAACCGGGAAGTACAGTAGATTGACTCTATTGGACTTATGGGGGGTGTACTTGCATTCAGCTTCCACAGCTGTAAACTAGCTCTCAATGAAGTAGGTCTGCTTCTAGTATCTACTTCCGTGAGTCATCTCACTGTAGGGGTGCAGCGGAAGTTTCTGAGCTCCTAACATGACGAGCTCAATATCCCGCACACGAAAAACACTCTGAAGGTTTTCGCTTGCGCAACTCGACCAACGTTTCTGCGCCAGTCCAGAAACAGATGTACTCATAAAATAAGCAAAGTACCCGGCAGCTCCTTACTTGAGGAGCTCAACGGACCAGAAACGTTTGGCCCATAAAATGCAACCGCTACCGTGCGATGACTCGGAAGCATCTGAATATTTGAGTGCGCCCCAAAATGTTCGATTATGCTCCGAAGTGGGGATGGCGACGACGATATATGCTATATGGGTAACCCGATGAACGAGCTTTGGCCTTTTGCAGAGCTATATGTATGTTGCAGGCAAGGAGCTCTCTATCTCACCCAAACGCTGACTTCACAAATATCGTACTGGATTTGAAACCGGATGAACCATATGCCCTTATACACAAGGATAATCTACTCCCAAATCCAACCCGCATTATCTTCCGACGATGTTGGGTAGCTGCTCAATTTAAGAGCTTCGTCGATCAGAGGTATGCTTTGACCGACATTACCATTAATACTACTACCGTAGAGTACACGGTGACCGTTGTACATAGAATGTGCTCAGTAGAGATATGTAAAACTCAAACACATCGCGGTATTGGTCGTTCAGAGCCAAATTGTGTGCCTATCGCGAGTTCAATACGCTTGCCAGGTATGGCGATAGTTTCGCGAGATACAGTACGTGCCACCCAATAAGTAACAAGAGATCTGGCTCAGGCTGGATTTTCCTCATTTGAGAAAGGGTGCGTTTAAAACTAACTTCGGTATATCGGATCCAGAATTTCGTTGCCTGCAAATCTTAACGTAGCTATCGTATTTTGTCTTGTTTCTTACTGTCAATAGGTGTCCTGCACAGTACCGAAGAGGGGAAAATCTGCCCAAATGTGATATCGTGTTCTCTTTGTATGGTGTCATCCGTATATTGGTCGGCTGCCGGCGCACAACACAAGACACTCACACCAGCGACCAGGACATAGCACATACTCACACATACGCATTTAGCTTTCACCGCAAGACTACGGACAACAGTGGACACGACGAATCACCGTCAACCATGCGGAGCGGCCGGGTGCCCGCGTTCTCGAGCCGGGCCAGAAGTGCTTCCTGGTTGCACGGTACCAAACCCTAACCCTCACCCTCAACAGCGACGAAGGCACGGTACACATAAAACCTAATGCTCCTCCTCATCATTTTCGGCTGTGTGGTTTTTCGCTCCTCGTTACAAACAAAAATCCAACCCAACCCTCTGTCCTAGCCCTTACTGTGTCCAAGTGCATGTCAAAAGCGCGGCTACCCATAGTTATCCCGAGCGCGGCTACCTATAATATATTGTTTACCGACTAGCTGCTGTAGACCATGTGCTCAAGCTCGTTCCGTGCGCATGCCTCGCCTCTCCTGGCATCTTATGCTGCCCCATGAGTTGTCTCCTGGTTGTTCAGAAGACAAACATTTGTTTTCGACGCTATCAAAACTGAATGCTTTCCACATTTACAAGTTGCATGATCGTATGGCACATCCCCACAATAACTTCGTTTTCAGTTTGAAACTTTAATGTGTTTCTATAGTTATATCAGGAAAATAAATGGATTCAAAATGGTCGTCTGTCAGCCTTAGCGAAATTTGCCTTCCAGGGGTAAAACTTATGCAAACCTATTCAATGTATTAACTTTTAAAGCGAACGCAAAGTTTTGTTTTACACTTAAGGCAACCTTTTGACCCAAACAGCGTTTGGTCTGTTCGTTATCTAGGCCCACTCAGAACAACAGTCTACAGAACCCACGCAAGCAAAGGTCCTTCTCGGATGCGAAACACTGTAGTAGCTGGAGCCTCGAATGTATATAATGACTGGGACGCGTTCTACAATATAGGTTGCACTTTTTGTCGTTTATATGTTGTGAAAAACGGGGCTCCTTCACTAAAACATGACGCAATGTCGTTCTATTTTTTCAATATCCATTTTCTATAAATGGGCCACGCGTTGGTTCATCGAATTGCGCTTTTGGTTTGCTCAAAATCGTCTTTTGGACGAGGTATACAGTAATCTAGTAGTACTCAAGTGAGGAGATTCAGAAAAACAATGTCAACGTCTATCGTAGAATGTGTCCTGGGTGTTTTGCTGTAGGTCGATCTCTGCGTCATCCCTTGCCCAGCGAAGGGCGTGCTCATCGATCCCTTTCCTTTTCGTTGGTTCTCCGTGCAGCTGGAACATGATCAGACCTATTTCGACCAAGTGCTGGGCTCTGGGAGTGAACGAAGACGAACGAAAGCCACCCAAACAGGTAAGCAACATTATTGCCAATTCCCTTTCCTTACAGGCTGTGAGCTACTGCTGCCCGTGAAGATTCTCCTTAATTCGAACAGCTGCACTGGAACAATGGGCGCAAGGGCATGATCTACGGCTAGCTATAGAATGCTATACAGTCGCAGTACATGCTAACTGCCATGGGTACCTCCCCGGGCGATCGTATGGTTGAAGTTGACCAATTCGTGTGAGTTGCCACATGCCCAGTAACACATGACACCGAGACAACAGGCGGTGTGAAACTCAGACAACAGCCTTAAGTCTTAAGCCACCACCCCCTAGTCAAAGTGGGGCTTGTAACTTGCACCCTTGCGAGAGTCGGGTGTGCAGTGCATGCGTGTTTGGATGAAGAGTGAAGCAGCTCACATGTCTATCGCGTCTTGTGCGTGCCCACACCAGTCTCGACTTCTGGCATACGCTTGTTAAATGTCGTGATTTCGATTCGACAAGATAGATGAACCTGGAGGCCTTGTTTCTTCTTCTGTACACCTATACCCAAATATAGCCATATGCTAGTATACTGTGCTCGACCGCACTTCCCACGAGCTTTGAACATTAAACGACACGCGGCCTCAAGTGGCTAACAGGCGGTCCTCGAGCCGGGTATACTACGAACCCTTCAACGACACTTCGGACAACAAACACACGCGAGTAGCTTTACTTGCGAAAAACCTCCATAGCAAGTCGTTTTATCGGGTCGTTATCATCGCCCACCTCTTCGGGAACAGGCGAACTGATAAGACATCTGAGCTGATTAAAGGCTGACGTACAGCTGTATTTACGAAAGCATTCAGATTTTTGCGTCTAACGGCTCAACGGATCGACAGCTTTGAGAAGGCAGCCCTAGTCCCGACAAAAACTCGGCACAGCCTGCGACATCTTAAGAGCGAGACACACGAACACCACACACACAACAGCGCACACAGAAGTACACCTGCCGGCGCTGCCTGTGGCACAAGTACGAAGTAAACGTACAGTACTGTAGTCCCAGTACAAACATATCTTGCTGGGATACGACTGTACCAGGTACGTGCTGTTAGCTTTGTTTGACCCTTTTTGGCCGTTGCTATCTCGAGTGGTGACCATATTAAGGTTGTACTCAATAGGAATACGCATCGACATTGGGCGGTTGGCATTACAGAAGACTCCAATATGACATAACTTGTTCCAAAGCGCTAATGTGCGATGCGTGAATCTGTTCCAGTCGCCACACGAGGCTATGAACTAAGCACTGCAACGAACAACAGTACGCTGTGCGAGAAAGACCAGTTAATAAGCTTTTTTTGCGTCGTCTCGAAAGGAGGTATGCGTAAGAAAACCGAACGATGGAATGAGCCTGGGGGCCAACGACAGCACAGTATCAACTTTTCCAAGTCGAATACCGTAAGTGTCCTCGTAGCGCCTGGTCGTCGTATCTTCTTTTTGGATCTAATCGTACACGATACCACGACACCCTCTCTGTAACTGTAACTCCGTGACATATCCTAGTTACAGTGGCTTATTCTTTACTGTTCGGTAAGACATGCTATATCGAGGATAGGTACGCGTATCACTCTACCGAGTCTCCGGCCACGTTTGTGGGTCTACACAAACAGCAGCAGCAGCAGTCGTAGACATTGAAGCTCGCCAGTAGATGGAGTGCCAGTTGAATGTTCAAGAAACGGTAAAGTACATCTATACACTATTCGAAAATGTATAGGGCTTGTTCTAATCATATCATGCATACATGAAAGTGAACCCATAATGCAAAGACTTTAGACATAAGTGTTACCAATCAGATCTAAACACTTGCGAAAGTAGACTAAGACGTGAACCCCGTATAAATGTCTGTGCTGCAATCATTTTCATCCCCTTTTCCGTATGCCCGTACGTACTGTAACTTTCGCCACCCCCCGCACCTACTGCGATGCCACCTGTAGCTGCAAGAGCCAACTCCCTTCGCCAGACACTTCCAGGAAAGCATCGAATGACAGTCCGCTGTCTACAAAATGGCCGGGTAAATACTGCTGAGCGTATTTTTCAACGATTGGAAGGCTTGGCGGTGTAGGTGCCCGATACCTGGTACTGCGTAATTGCTACTTAAGAAAGTATTCCCACCATGCTGTTTCCTCTGTGGCGATAAAAATCTCCATCCACTGTCCACAACACATAATACCACTACTGTTACCCCTACTTACCTTGCTATCTCCCACCAGGAGGGCCAAGTCTTCTCCTCTACGTACTTCAAAAACAGCATGGAACGAAAATCCGCTGCCCACAAAATGGCCGGGTACTGAATGCGCCAAGGGGTGTGCGGTGTAGCTGCCAAATACAGCACAATATCGTATGTTGAAGATTATTCCCACCGTCCTGCTTCCTCTGTAGTAGCGTTATACCCTCTCCAACCCCCTGCCCCCCCCCCCCCCACCGCCTACAGATAATACCACTACTGTTACTGCTCCATACGCTGCCATCTCTTACCTCAAGGACCAAGTCCTCCCCCCGACAAATTTTCAAAGAAGCGTAGCACAACAATCCACTGTCCAAAACAATGACCGGGTAATATCTGCTGCACATATGTGTTTCAACGCGCAGAAGGTCGTGCGATGTAGCTGCTTAATCGTACTTTGAGATCGTACCTAGAAAAATATGCTCAAAAACTTGCTTACTGGTAAGCGAAATACCCCCCCCCCCCCTCCCACTAGCGATACCAATACTGTTTTTTTTATCCCTCGCTACCCCGGTGTCTCTCACCGCAAAAGGTCAAGTTCACGCCCCGACGAAGCTTCAAGGAAGCATCCAACCACAATCCGCTGTCCAAATAAATGGCCGTATATTATGGGCTGCGCATATTTTTTCAATGCACACAAGAGTTGGCGATGTAGCTGCCCAATCCTGCTTATGGTCGTCCTTCAGAAAAGTATTTTCTTCGTCTTGCTGCCTCTGTAGCAAGGTACCCTCTCCATTCCCTGCCCCCCAACGGATACTACCCCTGCTTTAACCCCTTATTACCCTGCCGTCTCTTACCGCAAGGGCCAAGTCCTCCTCCCTACCTATTTCCAGAGAAGCATCCAACGACACTCTACTGTCCAGATCAAATGGCCGGGTATTGACCGCTGCGCGTTTATGTCAACTTCCAGAAGGTTGCGCGGTGTAGCTGCCCAATCCTGCTCCGTGCCCACCGACCTAGCACACTCCACGAGTTGTTATATATTGCGTCACCCTCATTGCGTGTGATAAGTCTTCACCTTAAATCGGTGATGTCTACGACCCAGCTACAGCACTACTACAGTATTAGAGCACCACATGTCTGTCCTGAATCTTCAGCCTAGAGAGTCAGAAAGTATGTGGCCACACTATTAATAGGGCACACGACCAGGATATAGATACACTACACTCAGACAAATGCCACAATGAAAAAATATGACAGCTGTACTAAAATATGTTTTTGGTCATTATTTCGGATGAAATACATTGCTAAGTAGTGTTATTAATAGTGCGGATATTCACAAAGGTTTTTCGAAAGCACAGCCTCGCCAGATCGTCCGGGGGGGCCCGCAACACCGCTAGATGTGCCTGTTGCGCTGCTGGCAACACACGGTGATGCACAAGTTATAGGCATTTTGTGATCACAAAGCGGAATAAGCGAAAACAAGTTGCTTTCGTGTTTTCCCGTTTGTTTCCAGAACCAAGCGAACAAGAGCAGGAGCAAGCGAAGTCCAGTTGTTTCTTGGCGTGATATGTCTTAGACTGACAGCAATTCGGTTCGTTTTTCACTTTGCCTGTTTTCGTCGTGTGCAGTGGCGCTTCTCCATTTGTTTAGCACCCTCGTCTGACAGACTGTGAAACAGAGACACGGAAAACGAGAAAACAATCCCAAAAATTGCAAAAAGGACAGCAAATTAAATGGGCATCGGATACGAATATCAAACACCCCAAAAAAGCAAGCCAAAAAATAAACTACTAAACTACACACTAATTATAAACAAGTACTTGTATATATACCGCTGACCAAACGAAAGAGATAAATGAAGACAACTGCGAAGGAAAGCCTTGTATGCCAGTATGCATTGCGTAGTGCTTATCTTCCGGGCAAGTCGCGATCACAGGTGCAATATATTTTACCTGACTGGCGACTGCGTTCACTTTGTCAAGCATAGTGTTCAGCATTCCAACTGCGCTTTGGTGAGTACACACGCTTTCGTGCTAATTGGTCATCGCTCACAGAGGTCGAGTCAGATATCCACATCCTCGATCGACTAAAAGCGCTCGCGTGACACGGTCCTCAACAGGTCCCGACATGACGGTGACACCATCAGGATCGGCGTCGGATGCTGCTGAAACGACGTATGTCCCACAGGACGCGGGGAGTGCTCGGGTCTACTTAAATGGCCTGGTAAATGCATCGGTCGCATCAGGAGATCACCAGGTGAGGCAACCGGGATAAACCCCTTTTGATGCATAGCTTGGTGAATCAATACATATAGCCGACAGGATAATATGTTGCGTCTGTCGTTGCATTCCGTGAAAGCATTACCCTATGCACTTTACTAGCTACGTTTTCCAACACATGTGGGTGAAATGCTCAAGGGCGTACCTCCAACCGGGTGAACTTTTAGCCTCTGAGTGTCCTTGAATTGTTGCAGTTGCCGAAGCAAGGTGGCAGTACGCATTAGTCATAGTAGTTTTTTATATGTTTTGATGTTTCTTCGTAAGTCGTGATTTATCTTGTTAGTAAGTCTTTATTTCTCTTGGTCTCGCTTGATTTGTCATGAGTGGTATCGATCTGTCTTGAGCCTTGCAGCGGTCCAAGTACTGCATCGCTTCGGCGTTAAGCATATATTACAGACGTATACATAGCTCTTCCAGTAAGCAGCTTCTCAACATACGGATCAGGTTTGTGGCTGTTACTTTCGTTCATTCGACATCTATTTTCTGGCAGTGCGGATGCCAACTTGCTTATCTACAGTGCTCCATCTGGTGTCCTTTCTCCCTCTTACCCAATTGGTACTCCTTATACTTTTTCTTGAGTCCTAAGCCTCATACAAGCTGCATCTCCAGCCAATTCAGGACGGGCTTGTTATCCCCTCCTCCCCTGCTCCTTGTCGTGTCTTGCCGGTCTCTAAGATGGAGTTTGAAGCGCGACACCCTCCTTGAAGTGGTGATCTGTGTGGTCACCGAGATGATCTGCAGCAAACCTTATTTTACCACCCCCTTCCTTGCCTTTGACCCACTATCCATCCTCTCCATGACGCTAGCTGCCAGCTGGTCGATGATCTGACTGAACTTAACCCCGATATGCCCAAACTGTTCCACCGCTAAATTGCCAAGTTTGTGAGTCCGTAAGTCTAAAGGCACATATCCTGGACGAGCGTCGTGTTGACACTTGCGCTTCTCGGAAGTATAGGTTGCTGATTCATCGTGACCAGCACTTCTCACTTGTAAGTGTACCTGTGCTTGGGGGTCAGCATGGGTGATGTCTAGCAGGATGAACATTTCGTTATCCCTTGTTGTTTGAAGCGTAATGGAGACCTCCTCTCCTATTGACTACGTCCATTCGCGCAGGTACTGGTCTGCAGTGAACGGTTCGCTGCTGTCCACTTGGTGCCAAATTCCTAGCTGCTTCAGCTTACGGGAAATCGCGTAGAGAACCGGATGGTGTCGATTTTGATGCGATCTTGCTATGGGATAGACGCACGTATGGCGATTGTCCACGTCGTCTGCACCGCGGCAGGGGCAACTCACTACAACATGCCACTCTATACCCAAGAAACGCCTTTTTTAGCCGAGGAACTCTCCTGCTGGTTTGACACGAAATGAGTCCGTTGGCCTCGTCTGAAGTCATCCCGTGGCTCCTGCCCCCCATAGACGCCTATAGCGAGCCTTGTCAACGGCCTTGGCCTTGGTCCTCCTCAGGGATTCGCTTGGTCCGGGGGGGCTCGAGTCTCTTGCTCCTAGGGGGCGTGCCGTCTTTGGTATTGGCTCTTACCCAACATATGTTGGGCTCTCCGGCAATTGGTGGTTACAACGTCGTTTGCCGCCGGCGTGTCGGACTCTGGGGGGCTTGCGGCCATGCCCCCCTCTGCACCTGGACTTCATTCAAGCCACGATTTGGGGACGATACCGCCAATCGCCTCCTTCGTCAGCCCCTAAGTGTCTCGGGTCTCCTGCCAGCTGCATCCCAACTGAGGAACACCGATCGAGTCCGGTAGCCCCGAGCTGTGAGGACTGACAGAACCTCCGCGAGGATCCTTATCCAGCTCTTAATTGGAAGAGACGTTCGCCTTGCTTCTGTCCACGGCAGCCTTAACACCCCCGCCCCCCTTGAAAGGTGTGCTTGAGTCTGCAGGCAATGTTTGACGATCAGCTGAATATCCATACGAGGGTTTACGTTTTGGGTCTAGCTTCGTCACGTATTCAGGTCTTACTGGACACATATATGTCTGCAGTCATCGCATTATATATTCTCGTATACGTGGATGCCAGGAGTGGAGTAAGCGGTATGCGTTGTTGGATGACGAATGTACCAGTATTATGCAGGACACAGGCAGCGCCAAATATTGAAAAAGATGGACACTAATTGTAAATATCCCGACAGAAATGAGACGTGTGCGTGAACGATCCAACAGTGAGTGATCGGGTTGACAGGATCAGTCTGACTCATCGGTTCTCACACACGTTGCTGATGTCAGTTTTTTTTATCGAACTTAACCCTTAGACTGGCGTCGTTTGTCGGTCTCATCAACAGGTAAATGTTCTCACACATGATTATCTGTAGGATTTTGCTGTCGGTGTCATTTTATCAGGTGGTTATAACTCTCACTCCTCAGGCGCCTTGTTTCTTCAGTCTCGTTTTCGATAAAAATTATTCAGTATCAATTCTGGGGTTTCTATATCATTGCAATGATGTTCATCATTCGCTTGAGCTTCTCCGACAATGATGTATATTGTACTGAATAAACTGGTAGTGTTTACTTGAAAATATTATTTCTTTGACATTGATTAGCCTCGTATCTCTAATGCTCGCCTTGGTGAAACTCTTGTTTGAGACTCAGTTCCCAGACGCACTTTTGAGTATGTTCATCAGTCGTATTTGATTGTTTTACACACTTTGCTGATTAGGCTAAGTTCCCCCAAACCATGGCTATGGTAGGGGAGGGGTAACTCCTTTTTCACGATCGGATTTGAGCCACTCGCCGGAGTGACTCTGTAACTCACTGAAAAAAACGTGTTAAGTTATTGTTATGGCGCAGCGTAGCTAACCGTTCCATGTCGGCGTCATATCGACATCAAAACGATGCAAAGTCTTAAATCCGAACAGGAACTGGGGCGCATTCGTGAGAGTGACCCTTCGCCATTGCGAAAACACTCTCAAGAGGGACCCCCTACGCTAGCCTCTGTCCCCAATCTCATTTTCCAGACATGTATCTACCTCAATTATTTACCGGACGCACGTTTTTGCACCCTCGTGCCAGTCTCTCTTTCGGTTAGAATAACTGGATACAACATTAGAAAATCACGTTTGTTCAAGAACGAAGGATTTAGGTACTGAATATATATTTCGTTGACCGTCGTCAAACAAAAATACCACATCGTTACGCAGCCAGGTGGTATCGGTATGGTCCCCCATGTCTTGTAGGACCAGTCCCAATTCAGGCATATTTTATTCACTAAATAAAGCGCAACCGGTTAAGCCAGTCCATGGCATAGGTATACGTTAAAACAACTGTTACTCTCCGACGAATTGCAGTATAGCTCCGCAGTTGAGGGACAAAAACTGTTCAACGAAAGCGCGCTTCACGAGTATCCACGCCTAGAAAGTTTCCAGCGCTCGCCGTACCATCAGGCTACTCCCCCAGTACACTGTTTTTAAACATTTCGTTATTTTCTTCAGAAGCGTCGTTCAACATGTTTAAAATACCATAACGAGGTTACCCGCTTTAAGTGTAACAATGTGAAAATAAACACAGCGGAGGGACATTGGTGACATTGAGGGGTGCGGGTCGATGTTTGTTTTTGGGTGTTAAGCTACAGACACGGCCCGGCCCGTTTAAGAGAGAGAAGACTTAGCGGTAGTTAGCCTTAGACTTACAATATATTTAAAAAGTATGTAGCCTAGAGAATAGTTTTTGATAGGAACATGTAACAAATCCACTCCGTTCTCGCCTTGCCAGAATAAGGGTTTGCACATAAGGCCGGAGGATTATATTTGGTGTGATAAGGCCGATATGCATGTATGATATACCATATGTGTTGTCTGTGGGAATTCCGGCGGCCCGCCTAACCTAAAACAGTCATGGTGGGTATTAAAAACGAACTGAAAAATCCTCATTACTCCAGCTCTTTTAGTAGTAAAGATTTCGAAAACCATGGAGAGTTTATAGCTCGCAAATACTCAAATAAGCCTCTGTCTTATTAGGTCACGCACGTCGAGTAGTACATAGGCAGGCGCACCCATAAAGAAGTACAGGGCAAATATCAGGATGAAAAATCAAATTTGAGAACGGCGGTTGTCATTTTTTCAACATCTGTACGGCTGTCTGTCTATGGCTACCCTGGAGTGCACATTGCGAGCGGCGCACACTGAACCCATCGTAATGAGGTCGAAGTTGGATTAATAATAAAGCTAGGAAGACGATGCTCTCGCCGGTTTCATGCTATGTCATCAAAAATGTTAAAATGAGCTCGATTTCTACCTTGGGCGCGTCACTTCTCGTATGTTTACGTAATTTCGCACGTTGTACTGTAAAGTAAAAAACATAATGAATCCTAAGAACTTCGACAAAGCAAGAAAACACATCATGTTCGAACCCTTGAGACCATGGCACAGCAAGGTTCCTCACCGCGGCGCCCACAACGCATCCCACTGCCTACAATCTACAAGGCCGATCTGAAGTACTATCGACCCCGTCTCTTCAGCACTTGGTGGGGTCTCGTGGAGCTGTTTAAACGGGATACCAACTGCATCGGCGAGGTGATTTTGTTATGGTTTGTTTGTTTTTGAAATACGAGAGACATGTACGTCTTGTCCTATTTTTTAGTACAGCTTCCCCTGAAGACACATGGTCGTCCGAGCGCCATAGACAAGCCACTACGGGAGCACTTCACATATATGTGCCTTTGCTGCTCTTAGCTGCGGCCAGGGCACGTACAATCTGGTTGTGGGCTCTTATGACTGCAATTATGAAGAGCTCGGGCACATTTCGAACAGATATTACAAGATACGATTACGTCTTTTTACCACAGAGGAGGTTTCAATAATAGGATGTCTTAGCCCAACAACAAAGCAAGCAGGCCTTGACGACAGTCTATTATATTTTGACTTTTTTGTTTTCTTGTCCAACGTAGCTTCTGGGCTGGTTGCTTTCATCTGGGAGGAAAACTGTTCGCTCTCCTATCCGCTGGAGAATAAAAAGTCCTAGCCCATACACACTTTGAGTCCAAGTACTCGAAGCCCTTGCACACCCGCGAGCTCGCTGAACACTAGCATGCATGTGTGGTGTGAATAAGTCGTACAAGTAGGCCGTGCACACCCACGAGGTCACCGATCACCAGCATGCACGTGTGACGTGTGGAAGGGATCTGGTCTACTCTTGTGTGTGTTTTTGTCCCAATTGTTCTGGGCGCCTTATGTTTGAACGCACCAACCGGGGTCACACAGGGGGAAGGTAAACACAAAATATTTCTCTCCACTCTTCCTCCTGCGGTTAATGCCATAATTTGTTTCGCGAGAGGGGTTCAGCCGTCCCTTTACCTCGTCAGTTTTCTAAGTCGAGTTCTATTTACTCACGAATAAATAATCGTTTTCCACGCTAATTGCGTTTTTTTCCCTCTCGAGAGGTTTCAACCGGCAACATTGGCTTCAGAACGTTTAGGAGGTTACCAACTGAGCCACTGGCTACGCCAGCTCGTATGATGCGCTGACCCATGACTGGCTCAAGGTGCATATTATATGAACTGTGGGTTTGTGTTGATTATACGTACGAGGTACTTTTGTGTGTATCTGTCATGCACGTACTATGTCATTTGGGGATGCCGGCGGCGCGCCTGCCATAATGCAGTGAAAGGATGAAGATTTAACACGGACTAAAAAATCCTCATTACTTCCACACTCTAGAAGTGAAGCTTTTGGAAACCAGAGACAGTGTTCCACTCCTAAGGATTCGAAGAACCCTCTTCTTTGTTAGGTCGCGCACGTACGGCAGTGCATCTTATATATAGGCACACACATAATGAGGCACAGCGCAAAACATAAAACAGAAAGTGGAGGGTGGCGGCAATATAGTTTGTTGCGTTCGTATTTTTGTTTGTATGTATTTATGCATGGTTGTCTGTCTGTCTCCGGGCTGAAAACATCCGTAAGTACGAAGTATATATTTATGTATCATATGTATGTATGAATGTAGTATGCACGTATGTATGTATGTATGCATACATGCATATAAGCCTGTCTGTCTTATGTCCGTCTGTCTGTCGCCGGAATGGAATGGATATTGCACAAAGCCCACCGAACCAAGCGTAAGGACGCCGGTATCGGATGAACGGCATAGGATAAGAGAACATTATCTCTCCAGTTCTATTCTGAATCATAGAGAGTTGGTGGAGTGAGCTCGATTTCGTTCTCGAGCACTAAACTTTCTTCTCTGGTGATGAACGAGCACTAGGGAAAAGTGGTTGGAATATGTCCACTTCCTGACTGTTCCATAGTTTGTTTATTTTTGCGTGGATTTGACTTGTTGTACTCGGCAGCTCTCTGGTAGGGCTCGACAATTCAACAGAAACAACCCCCAGGGCTCGAAACACCGGGTACTGCGGTGGGCGTCTCCAAAGGAGCCTTGAGATCAGGGCATTTATTAGGGCTGGAGGGTCTGTTGCGGCTCCCGCAACAGGCACCTCGAGCCGTGTTGCCGCCCCCGCACCATGCGCCGCCCCCGGAGGGTCCCTGGAGGGCTCCCGGAGGGCCCCCGGAGGCCGTTATTTTCAACATATGTGTGATTATACGCCCGAAAATCACTGACAAATTGTTTTTGTACGAATTCTATGTAAATATATATTAAAAAAGTGCCCAAAACAAAATTTCGCCTAAGGCGAAGACAAAACAGGGCCCCAAAAAAATCACTTCACCTACGGCGAAGACAAAACAGGACCCCAATTATTTTTCTTCGCCTAAGGCGAATTTACCGCCGGAATGTTGCGCCCCCAAAACCCCATGTTGCGGCAAGCCGCACATCGCCTTCGGCGAGTGTTGCGGGGAATGGCCATTTCAAACTAAATGTTGCGCCAGCGCAACAGCGCAACAGCTAATTATTGCCCTGCTTGGGATGTGTGTTGTGACACTAGTTGCAGGTGAAGGCAAAGTATCGTGGAGCTCTGTGGACGCGACACTGGCTATGTTGTCCAATACCTGGTAGTCTTTAACACAACACGTTCATTTTTTAAAAATGAAACACACCTGGTTTGGTCAATTGGGCTTCGTCGCACGATCCACACACCTATTCATGTCGCTTCAACACGAGCATTACAAGATATCTCACTACAGGAAACATTTGCAGGCGAACTCCTACTGCTGTGGGCAATGCTCGAAGCACGCCGGCCTTGTTCCTGAGGGCCGTTGACTGTTGTCGTGAGTGATTGGCCGCTCTTTCAACTGGAGTTAGTTGTCGCATTGTATCCGATCACGATATATTTCGGGTGCCATGTTTTGCTGCTGCTGCAGATATTTGGGGAAGCCCGAGTGCGATTCTCGGATGGAACACCACGTTACAGAGTTGAGCTGTTGTCCAAGTCATTGCGAAAGAGAGGCAGCTCCTGGCCTGCAGGACATGCCTCAAGATAAAGGTTTACACTTGAAAACGTCATATTGCGTTTGCGGATGAGGCAACCACATACCACCCGACTCTTGGCACTTGATCATCTGATCAACTCTTCATAGATCGACACACTCAAACTCTCCCGAGCTCATGCTAAAGCCACCTCGTTTGCCCTGGTTTCATGCTGCGGGCTGCCCGCACGCGTTAGCCAGGGTTAGTTATGTTTATGCTAGTAGTCTTCGTACGTAGCTCAGGTCAGGGATCGAACTGGGACAACGAAATGCTGGCGTGTGCGCCTCTGCTCCCTAGTTCACAAG
>JBBMKB010009341.1:0-17481 GCA_037833945.1 Alaria marginata | reverse complement strand
GGGGGTATATATTTTTCGAATTCGGGGACACGAAATTTATTATAAAAGGGGGGGGTGAAATTAATAAATTATGTTTGATGTTTGAAGGAGACGGTATACTAAAACCAATGAA
This sequence comes from Alaria marginata, assembly GCA_037833945.1. Classification (NCBI taxonomy): domain Eukaryota; class Phaeophyceae; order Laminariales; family Alariaceae; genus Alaria; species Alaria marginata. The sequence continues at coordinate 17,369 of JBBMKB010009341.1, read as the reverse complement.
AAACAAAACAAAAACGCCTGTTTTAAGTTCTTACAGAAATTCCAATCCGTTAGGACGTTTTTCTATCGGACATCGGGGTGAGCGTGGTGTTGTTTTCTGTTTGTGTCGTGTGCCTCCGGTGGGCTCCCCATGCTTTGTTTTTTATCAATCAGGTCAAATATCTCGTTTTCTGTTGATTTAGCTCGAAATATCGCCGCAAGAATGAACGATACCACTTGAAAGGTGCTTTGGTGGCATTGTCTCGTCGGTACCTGGCGTTAAAGTTATCCGATATGGTCTTCATTCAGAAGACTAACGCAAGGGTATAATATACAAGGGTATAGTAGGCCCGGTGCCACGTTAAATCCGTTGTGGCGGCATTGGGGCGTCGACATCTGTGATTTGAGCCATCTTAATTACACCCGTGAGCCACATCTAAAAGGGATCCTAATGCCCCCATTAAACCGGCCAGCTAACGCAACCAAAAAGCGAACTACATTACATTTGTGAAAACAACGGAACAGCGATCCAAACATACCCCAACCTCCATCTGAAGACGCAAGGATGGTCACCGTCGCAATTGCTGAGGTCACTGACGTCTCCGTAGACAGAACTGAAATTGGTCTCTAAAATCAGCCACCTAATCCTTTCAGCAATACAATAATAGCCCCACACTAAGTCCAAGTACTTTGTTCCCGAATACGTGGTTGCAGCTCTATTAACAAGCGAACGGACTTATGTTCGTGAAGTACAACTATTACGGGGGAACGTAATTAATAGGACCAAATATTGGTCTTAAAAATATAGAAGTATATAGGTTTTTGTGTCCACCGTAGGTCCTATTAACTACGTTCCCCCGTAATAAACGGCGTCGTCTGTTCGCGCATGCGCAAAGGACGACCGCAGTTACACCAGCCACTTGACGAGCCCAAGAAGTAAAAAAACATAAATCAATTAGTGACAGGTAACTAAGCGGCGTCATAAATGACAAGTCGAACCGACCACCTAACGAACCCAACACGCGAATCTGAACGAATTTTATTCGTGAACCACAACTCGAAGGTGTTGTGTGTGCGCGTACATATGACTGAAGAAGCAAACATTACCCGACACCAATTTCAAATAGTTTAGTGCCCAAAACGCGAGGTTGACTTTATAAACGTGTTAACGAAGCTGACCTGAATTACACTCACGAAACACGACGGAACGGTGATGTATGTGCGTGTCGAAACAGGGCCACTGCGGCTACGGCGATGAATGAAGTATCCTCGCGCTCCCACGCGATCTTCACAATCTACATCACGGTCACGTCTGCCACGAAACTTTCTTCGCACGGTGGGAGAGAGGGAGGGGAAAAGCCAGGAGCAGGCAGAGGAGGGAAGGAGGCGCCCGAAGATGACATGAGGTGACTATTTTATGATACAAGCTACGGTAGGGGTGCAAGCAACTTTTTCTAGGGGCTCCTGACTAGAGGAGCTCTACACCTCACCCGACAGCCGGCTTGAAAACACAAATTCCACTTTAATCCCCATATGAAAAACCACATGACCTAGGTATACAAGGAATAATCTTGTCAAAAATCAAACACAAACTGTGTTCCAGCGATATTGGCACAGCAGCTTGTTAGGCAGAATTTTTTTGGTCGAAACATTGCCACCCCTAGTGTAGCACGCATCGACAGAAGAAATAAAAAAAGGAGGAGGAGGGGGAGGAGGAGGAGGAGCGGGGAAAGAAGCGCATGACAAGCCTGAAGATGACACCCGGTAACTAACTCCTTGTTTCGAACAAAACGCGTTTCAACTTTTACGACGGCGCCGAAAAAAAGGGGCTCCTTTCCAGCGTCGCGTGCCCGAAATTCCGTGTCCCGTGTCCCGTTCAACCACCGGAATCTCCCAAAACGACATACTGCTTGCATTGCGCTCGGCATTGTTTCCCACCAACGCACACACTTGACGGCATTTTCAAACATCCACCAGCGCGAGTTCCTATTACGGGGGGAGGTGGTTAATAGGGGACCAAATATTGCTAGTAAAAATAGATAAATATATAGGTTTTTGTGTCTACCGTAGGTCTTATTAACTACGTTCCCCCGTAATACTATAATAGCAGCGAGATCTACAGTATCTAGTACCTGTGAGAGGGGTCAGAGCCCTACGGAAAACCCAAACAAGGCGCGGTTCTCGCGCATGTGATCGCGTGGGGGATCCAATTAACATGGCGTTTTATGTTGGATATACACCATAACCTACTGAGGTAGCGGTCAGCGCTAGCTCTGTCGTTATGGTGTACAGCTAACAAAAACGAAATACAGTATGGGGTCCACCTGGCCATCAAGAGGCCTGCGCTGAATGTTAGCTCAGAGGGCACCGGCGAAAATCTAACGAAACGGGGCTAATTGGGGTCCGCCTCGCTGTTAATATGCTGACCGCTAGCCCCGTGGCCATGGTGTGTATCTAACAAGGCACACCCTCTGGGGTCCGTCAGACTGTTAAGATAGATCCCAGATTGTTCTTTTCGATGCTCGTGAAGGGTAACCTTGTGCCCGTGTAGCCTCTTCAGGATCATGAAGGGTAGCCTTGCAACCTTGTAGCCACCCCCCGGTGTTTTCGGAGCTCTCGCACGAGCAACACCTTCTGTCATATGGGTCTGACCGCATGGGTTCCTTTTGAACATGACCTTGACGATGGTCGGAAAGGGTACACCCACGTAAACTTGTAGCCTTGTAACATTGTAGCTTCTCGATAGTCGTGAAGAGTAATACCAGGTACTGCAGACTAGCGTTATACCGTCTCGATGTTCATGAAGGATAACCTTGCAGAGTAGTCTTCCAGCCGCTCGATGCGTGTTTTGTTTTGCAGCCCTTGAACTACAGTAGCAAGACCTGTCTGGTAGATCTGGCAGGTACGAGTAAGTAGCCTCTCGATGTCTGGAAAAAGGAAATATTGAAACATGGCACCTTCTTGGCGCTCGTCAAGGATAATGTAACCTTCTATAGCTGTATTGGGGCTGAAAGGCAACCGGACTACCAGGTAACCTTGTGGTCGCGCAACGGCGTTTTTGCAGCTCTCGAACGAGCAAGATCTGCCTGGTGGATCTGGCGGGTAGCGAGCGCGCCAACGCGACGGGAGCTAAAGGCGACCGACTCCGCGAGGCGGCGAACATAAACAAAAGCCTTTCTACACTAGGAGATGTGAGTGTAGCCACTGCCAGAAAATGTTCAGGTATTCAGTTGAACCAAAGGCATATAAAATTTACAAAAACCTTTCTACACCAGCAGATGCGAGTGTAGCTCGACAATACTGTCAGACTCCAATTCAAGTCAATGTGGGGCACGCGCGTAGCATAAGCTACCGTGGGCTCCACGCTAGCTGTAGGATAATACCGCACCTGTACCGAAGCGCATGGGCCCCTAAAGGGAAAGTTGTTGATTTTATCACCATTTCGAGCTATATGGGGTAGTATCTGTCAACCATTTTCGCGCCGACGTCTCATTGTCCGACATCGGCTTGTCATTATTCTTAATGAGTTTGTTTTTTTAATCTGCGCGGTTCCCGCCCCCGGAATAAGCTTGAAAAGGCGGTCGACTCTACCACGCCACCCCGTCCATACATACTCAGAAAAATCAAGGGAAGTCTTAAGCGGTCAACAGGTTCCGGTTACGTTATCTAGGATACAGATTCGCTTAAAAAACGCCTTATCACATCCACGTAATATCATGAAAGGTTGTCGTTGTCGCGACACCCGCATGCTGTCATCATCAGCAGCACCACTACGAGCGAATACGAGCTGCTAACTTGCACCGAGCCAAACAAAATGGGTCCGCCTTCGAGATGGCCAAAGCCTGGTTTTGTGCAGGTTTTGTGTACGCCGTCGACCGTGATGCACAGTAGGGGTCCCCCAGTAAGGCGGTGGTGTGCCAGAGCAATATGAACGCCTTATTGACGGAAGCCGCCTTATTCATTCCAGGTTGTGAGCGCAATTCCCCAGTGGCGCCAAGCGATTCTGACCGCCTTATATGGGGATACCGCCTTACTCAGACCGCCTTGTTGGGGGACCCCTACTGCATCTATTACTTGATTAGAGAGATAGTTTCGCACGCAAAAACAAGTTGACGAAGACGCTTGCTACGGTAGAGGTGCACCATCAGTATTTGCCCTCTGAGGCATCAGTACTTGCCCTCTGAGGCATCAGTACTTGCCCTCTGAGGCTCCTCACGTAAGGAGCTCCACACCTCACCCAAAAAATCATTTTGAGCGAACTGAAAGAGAAACCCGATGAAAAAAAAAACATGGCCTAGGTATACAAAAAAATTACATTGAAGAACAAGAACTACCTTCCGACGATTTTCGGCTAAAAGAGCTCCGTCATTCAGAAACAAAGTCCAGCCAAAAAGTCTGTCCCTATCGTAGGACGCGTCCGAAAAAAACAACATCCTGCCGCGCGATTTCCTAGCGGCAGCTATACCATCTTTATCTGGCGCGTGCTTCACTTTTTGCGAAGGTTATCAAAGCTCTCGCGAAGCGCGCTGAGTCAGGACGAGGGAGCTCTGGTGGCGGCGGCGGAAGCAACAATAGCGAGAGCTTCATCCCTTATCGGTGAGCTTGTTCGGCCCACGCTGGATACCGTCTCCCACCTAAACCGTGTACGAGTACTATCGATGCCGGGAAACGACTAGCAGTAACTGTTAGTCCGACAAATAACTACTGTAGTTGATGAATTAAGTCGTACCGACTCACCGCTCTATCGATGAATGAAGCGTTTCACACATACTGTACTTGAAAAATCGACCCTTCGTCGGCCGAAACCACCGGCAATGTGTTCATTCAATCAGCACACCCTCGCCCCCACCTCTGCGATAGACCACATCGCCGGCTGCACGATCCTGTCCCACCATTCTTTTGGACAGGAATTCGATGCTTACGTGGCTTCTCAAGGACAGCATCGGTGGAAACTCCAAGACCGTCATGCTGGCGGCAATTTCTCCTTTGGCCGACGCGTATCAAGAAACTATGAGTACCCTCAGGTAAAAATTATGTTTTTTTTTCCACAGCCGGAGACGTCACCCATGCGCATGGCTGGCGTCCCCAGTGGCTCAGTTGGTAATCTCGTAAACCTTCTGAAGGCTACGTTGCGGGTTCAAACCTCTCGGGAATGAAAAAATCGCAAGTAGCGTGGAAAGCGATACTTTATTCGTGAGTAATCAAAATTCGACTTAAGTTGTTGACGAGGGAAAGGGATGGCTGCACCCCTCTCGTGATGAAAATAAAGGCAGGAACCGCAAAAGGGAAGGTGGAGAGAAACCTTCTGTGTTTACCTTCCCCCTGTGTGGCCCCGGCTGGTGCGTTCAAACGTCTGGCGCCCAGAATAAATGGGACGAAAACACGAAACACATGGCCATCTTGTATTTTGATACGCCGCGCACAATCATCTACTCGTGCGCGATTTTGAGCCCACACCCCCCATTAACCACACGGCCGCATCACACGCCACCACAGGTACGTTGAGCGGGCGAAGGAAATTGTGAACACCGTGGCTGTCAACGACGCCAACGCTAACCCGCTAGTGGGGAGATTGAAGGAAGAAATCCGGACCCTGAAAGAGGTGGTTGAGAAGAATGAGGCCACCATCGCTGAGCACGAGGTAAACATATTTAAGACATTCATAAAATACAAACAGGTAGGTACAGAAGGGACGTGTCGTAGAGTTAGCTGCTTTGTGTGGTTTACAGTATGCTGTGCAGTATCAACCCTGTCTTAAATAAGCGCACTTTGGGAAATCTAGCCTAGATGTTTGAAAAAAATAAGAAAGTATGCAGCCTACGTATATATACGAGGCGCTCGCCGTCTATTTTCCAAGCGTTTCGTCCTGAATAACTTGGGGTGAAATTGTCCACGGGATACATGCATTCAGTGACGTTGTTAGTGCTTGCATCTCGCCACTTTTGCCTTGGCAGGGAAAGGAGGAGGTCTTGACCGAGGCGTTAGAGAGGTGAGAGGTGGTTCAAGACACATTTCGGTACGAGTACTACTATTTAGTAACTGAAGCTGTAATCTTTGAAAATCATTGATGCGTCGATATCATACTATGGATACACCGGCGATTAACTTTTTCGAATTACTTTCTTCGCGATAACTCGAGGCGCTCAGCGGTGCCCCTCGAGTTCAAAAACAGCAAATTACACATTGGTCGTCACAATCTTTACGGTGAGGCTAATATTTTTTAATCGATTTTGTCTCAGTTGGCTGGCTGTGGCCGTCAGCATCGCATCAGGGTACCTGGTGGGAAAAAACCATGCGGGAGTGACGGAGAGGCTCGTGGTTGCACCTGGCTGGCGACGAAGTATAATTGATGTGACAGCAATGGAGCGTACCCTGGGCAGCAGCTAGAGCCTCCAACAACCAGACTGCTTAACACCCACCATGAAAAATATTTATGACAACTAAGAGAGTCCACAGAAAATGACCCGCGGTGACTGGTAAGGACGAACCCTTTCGTTACTGGAGTTAACCCTTGTTGAATATAGTGGGCATCGTCATTCTTACGAAATAAATGTTTGGCGCCGTGAGGTTCCGCCGAGAACAGCGACTCATGGTCGAACCAGAGGTATCTGATATACTATTTTTTTCTTCTTACCGTAGCGCCACGGGCGCACGAGGAAAGTGCGAAGAACAATTCGCACTCTTGCTCAACTCCCAATTTGCTTAAATGTAATTGCGCGTCTAATTGAATCCCTTCGCAACCCCCAACCGCCCTCCGTCTACCGCAAATGCTTTTGTAAGGGTTCGAGCTGTCGACTCTGACAAAGCTACGCGCGCTTTGGAGGATGCCGGGCACCTGGAAGCCGCCCTTCAGGCCGAGCGGAAAACGCACGCCGAAGCCGCGGCCGTAGCAATCAAGGAGGCCGCCGACGCTGATATGTGCAGCAGACAACAGATCGATGCATTGACGAAGGAAAAATTCGAGGCCAATCTGCAAAATAGGCAGCAGATTGAAGCACTGACGAAGGCTAACATCGACGCTGATCAGCAAAACAGGCAGCAGGTTGATGAGCTGACGAAGTCTAAAGTCGACTCGGATTTGGAAACCAGCCAACAGATTGATGCACTGACGAAGGCCAACGTTGATGCTGATCTGCACCATAAACAACAGATCGACGCGCTCACGCAAGCCCACGCCGACGCCGATCTGCAGAACAAACAACAGACGGAGGCTCTGACGAAAGCCCATGTCGAAGCGATGGAAAACTTATCCTTGCGACACCATGAGTCTGCCGAAGTAGCCAAGCGAGAAGCGGAAGCATTTCTAGCCGAAGAGGTGGCTCGAGTTAGAGAGCACGCAGCAGAGGAGCATCGCCAGTGGCGTTCTGAGCGTGAAGACGCGGCAGAAAAAGAACGCTCAAATTTAGCGGAGACACACCAGGTAGAGATGGCAGCGGCGGCAGAGAGGCACCGAGCTGAGACGCAAGGAATCGTGGAAAGAGCAGCCAGTGCTGCAGCCTGCGTGGCCGAATCCGTGGCTACCGACATGTCAAATCTGAGAAATAAGCACGCCAAAGAGCTCGCCGATACTACGATAGCGGCAGAGACAACGCGGGTACAACAGCTCCGCCGTCTACAAGACGAGCTAGACGAAGAGAGGGCGACAGCCCTGAGAGAAGCAAGGGAAGCGCGGAACGATCGGCGAGCAGCGGAGCTAAAACGGGAAGGGATGTTCAAGGACGTAACAGCGAAGGTGGAAGCTGCCGCAAAGGAGACTGGAGCGAGGGCGATCGACGATTTACAGAAGCAGTTCGATGTTGAGTTTGCGAGACTAAACGATGCGAATGGGCTCGCCGTGAAGGCGGCTGTAGGGGAGACGGAGGAGCGCTTGCGGGAAAAGCACGAGAGCGCGATGGCTGCGGCAGTCTCTGCGAGGGAGTCCGTTTTAGTTGAGAGGCATCTGGAGGAGGGGAAACTGTCAGAAGAGAGGCATTCGGCCACAGAAGAAGCCGCCGTGGCGGCTCTAAAAGCGGAACACGCACGCCAAATGACAAGCTTGAGAGGTGAAAATGCGGTAGCCATTGCAAAAATTGGAAATGATGCTGACGTCCGACGAACAGCAGACCTCGCGGCTGCTGCTGATACCGCTGCCGCCTCTGCTGCCGCGGCAAAAGCTGAGTCGTTGAGGTGTTTAGAAGAGCTGGAACAGTCCCATCACGAGAGGATTATCGCTGCCGAAAAACGACACGAGGGTCGAGTAAGCCATGCCATCGAGGCAGAGAAGATGAAGGGTAAGGCGGAGCTTGCCGAAACAGCATCAGCGTCCACGGCGGCTATAGAGTCCATTAAGGCAGAAACATCGGCGGCACGAGCTATTCTTGAAAACCAGTACAGAGACGAGCTCGCAACCGTTCGAGAAAAACACGAGACCGAGATAAAAGCCGTCGATACCGACGCCGAGAGCAGACAGAAAGAAGCTCGTGAAGACGCAACTCAGCACCAGAAAGCTATACTGGCCGAGGCGCGAAGTGAAGCGGATAGGGTGGTTTCCCTGCTAAACACCAAACACACCACAGACCTGGCGGATGCTAATCACCGATTTCAGACCAAATTGCAGACCGCGAGCTCCGAGGCAGAGCAGCTAAGACAGGCCGATATCGGAGCTTTGGAAGCTAGAACCTCGGCATCCCTCGCCGATGCTAACGATGCGGCAGCGGCGAAGCTTGCAGAAGAGAAGGAGAAGCACCAAGGCCAGATACGCAGCATGGAGACTGAGCACAAATCCGAGATCGAGAAGGTTCGTTTGTCCATGGATGCTAAGCGTGACGAAGAACGTGCCGCCGCCGCCGAGGCGCTGTCGCGAGCACTTGCCGAAGCTAATGCGGAACACTTGGCTTCGTTGGCTGCTGTCAAGAGTCAGAATAACGCGGAAATGAGGTCGTCTCTCGAAGCACACCGATGTGAGATCGAGCGAGTTGCGAACGACGCTGCGGAAGAGCGAGCAGCATACGTGGCCACTGCGAAGGAGCACCTGCTTTCGTCCATAGCGGCGATAAAGGCAGAAACAGCTTCTGTAGCCGGGGCTCAGGACGCAAATAATCTCGAAGAAAAGCGTAAGATGGAAGAGGGTTATGTGTCTGAAATTGACAGGATTGCCGCGGCCGCAGAAAATCGGCGAGTCAGCGATATCGGTGAAGTGCATGAACAACATGCTAAATCTCTGGCCGAGATAGAGGCAACTGCAGCCGCGTCGATTTCCCGCTTGAAACTAGCCCATGAGGCCGAGGTAGCAAGCCTTAAGCGAGCGAACACAGAAGATGAAGCCCGCATTCTGAAAGATGCTAGGGAAAGCAGCGCGTCCGAGATTGAAACTTTGACGAAGACCTTCGAGGAAGGGAAACGTACATACGAAGGCCAGATGGACGCGACCCTAGTCACTCTCGAAAGTCGTCGTCTGGAAGAGCTAACCGCAGTACAGGAGAAAAATGACGCGGAAATCGAAAGCATCAAGAAGGTAGCAGAGGAAAAAATTGCGGCCGAAAGCGCCAAAATGTCGGATATCACTGTGGCGCTAATAGCGGAGCAAACCGCTAAAACGGTACTGCTTCTTGAGGAACATGCTGACAGACTTGCAGCGGTCTCCGAGAAAGCGGAAACGCGCCGAGTTGATGATCTCGATAATGCGGAACGCCGCTTCAGGGCCGATTTGGACGCGGCTAAGAAGGGAATCGCTGAGGAGAAAGCGAAGTTCGTTACACATCACCTTTTGGACCTTCGTAAGGTTAAGGAGGAGGCGGCTGCCGAGGTTAAGCGCGTTTCTGCGGCGGCGATTGACCGGTCTGCGGCTCAAGAGGCGGAAAACACCGCGGCGCTGAGCAGGGTTAAAGCTGACCACCTCGAGGAGTTGCGGGCGGCGTCTTCCGCCGCGGAGGAGGCGCGTAAGGTGGAACGTGACGGTTTCGAGAATAGGATAGCTTTGACGAAATCCGAGAAGGCGAGCGTGGAGGACGAAATGAAGCAGCGCGAAGAGCAACACCAATGTGATCTACGGAGAATCGACGACGAGAAGAAGGCGGAGAAGAGCGCCAATGTGGCGGCCGCATCGGAGCGACACGACGAAGCTCTTGCGAGTGCCCTCGCGGAGGCGAACATCGCTGCGGAGACCCTCCGAACCGCGTCTCTCGCAGCCCAAGAAGAAAAATTCGCGGATATTCTCCAGACAGAGCGCTCTTCTCACGCGGGCTCACTATCGGCAGCCGAAACTTTGTGCGCGACGGTAAAAGCAGACGCAATATGTGAAAACGAAACTCTGAAGTCCGAACACCTCCTTGCCGTTAAAACCATCGAGAATGCCCACCGAACTGCAGTCGAAGAACTTGAAGAAGGTCACAGAACAGAGTCCAATGAGATGGCGAAACGGGTGGAGGGGGCGGAGATAGCCGCGGTGGAGGCGCAAGCTTCGGCGGACGAGCTAGGCACCCGCGCGGCAGCTTTAGACGAAATGCTGCGAGCTTCCGTAGGTTCAAAAGAGCAGGAGCTGGCAGGACACCGCAGCCGAGTGGCGCAGCTGCAAGCGTTCGTCGCTCGACGAGAAGCGGCTCTTCAATCTTCCGACAAAGACGGAGGTGCCGACGGCAATGCGCTATCACCAGCCGCGGCTCGGTCCGTTCAGCAGAGGGTTATAGACCTCCGAGCAATGGCGGCCGGGGCGGGAGCGGGCGGACTGAGAGTTGGCGTTGGGGAAGCGGGGTTGGACGCTTTTGCGAGCACTGGGTTGGTCGAAGGGCTGACAATGGAGAAGTACGCCGAGGAGCTAGAGGCCGTGTTGGTGCGAGCAACTGTGGAGTCGGCTGCTGCACGGCAGGACCACTTGGAATCCGAATTGCAGCACCAGAGCGTCACAAGACAACTGGTGGGCCTCAAGGTGTGATACGCACATGCGGCGTCAGTTGTGTGCTTTTCCGTTACTCCTGTTATAGAGGTTATCGCCATGGACGATGTGGTCGTTGCCTATGAAACGGTGCTGCGAGCGTAAGAACACACTTGGGGGAAGATATGTGGACATTATTGCTGCAGTTGTTATTATTCCAATCTTAATCCATCGCCATAATTGTCGTCCAAAGCCACAAGACGGGCTACCTTATTGGCAGTTTCTTTGAGAGACGATGAGATCCTCGCGGGTTGCTTTGGAACAGGATGCCTGGGCATCTCGTTGGCCCTTTGTTCAACTGGCTCATACCACCGCGTCTAGCACAGAGATGGAGGAAACACCGTTCTTTTTTATTCTGACTCTATAAAGCCCCGTTTTTTTTCTATTACGGGGCACTACAGTAAATAGGACCTACGTTAAATACAAAAAATTATTTATTTCCCTATTTTTACAAACAATATTTGGTCTTATTTACTATGGCCTCCCGTATTAATTAGGACACCATGTTACTTTCCCGTTGCCCTCACCCTCTCACAGCTTGTGCATGCGCAACTGCGCGAGTGCCTCGAAGACACGCAAGTAAAGCTGGAGCACAAATCACAGAGCGCGGCGCGCCGTCTACTAAACTCCGCGGCCCGGTTAGCGTACGAATTCGCGAAACCGGACCGCTCCTCAGCAAGCACGGCGGCATCTAAAAAGGCGCTTTCCAAGACGACCCCTAAAGCCATGGGCAGGCAGGGCTCTGGAAGCGAAAAATCTCCAGCAACGAGCGATAGAGGCAGAAGGTTCGGACGCAGCAGGAGCCCGCCGCCGGAGGGATATAGGCCCATGGAAAAAGCAGACTTGAGCGCGACATTGTGATTACAGGGCAATCGCTTGCGTTGGAGGCATACAAATTCCGGGGCTGAAGTTTAATTTCGGTTGTATTTAGGTGCCGTAGGCAGACACGAACATAAAAGAGCGAACGAACACGTTGTTTTGGGATTATCCGCGCGTATAATATTTTAGAGTCTAGGGCTCGAAAGTAGGAACTAAGCTCTAGAGGGTTCCAGTAGAAAGTTCCCTCTGGTGTGCAATAGAAACAGAGGACTCAGGCGTGGCAAAAGCCCACCGCCGCATGCGCGTGGGCTTACGGATGGTATCGACTTAAGCGTGGCCTTTGTGACTACAGGCCGATAGGATACGCTCGACACATAAATACAGATTCCGGCAGTGAAACTTACTTGCGCTTGACACATAAATACAGGTTCCGGCAGTGAAACTTACTTGCGCTTGTTTTGGGGTATTTAGAAGCGGGCACCTACAGGAATTGTTAGAACTCAGGCATCCAGTGGCAAATCCCCTCTGGCGAGTAATGTAGACGAGGGGTGCAGGCGCAGCAAAAGCCTGCCGCCGAAGGGGCGTGGGCTTGCGGGAAGAACCTACTCAGGCGCCATCTTGTTACTACGGGGCGAGGGTCGTTGTTGGGCTCGACGGACATATTTTGGGGCTGAACTTTTCTTGTGTGCGTATACGTGAGTACCATGGGCAGGCACGAAAAAACGAGCGAACGTTTATTTTTATTTTTTTGTAATATCCGTTCGTGTAAGACTTTTAGAGCCTAGGACTCTAAAACAAGTAGGCGTGAGGGAGCCAGTAGAAGGTCTCTTATGGTGCGCAGCAGATACAGGGGATTCAGGCGCAACAATAGCGTCCCCCTGCCGGAGGTACACGGGCTTTTATGGGTGGGACCGCCCCCGACGTAAGCGCCACATTGTGACTACGGGGCGATAATTGCGCTTGAGACAGAAATGAGACTGATATTTGTATTTTGGAGTCACCAGACTCGGAGGGACATTTTGGTTCATGGGTGTCAGAGGGAAGCTCATACACTACCGGCCCTCTAATAAGAAAGAGACTGACAAGAAACTCAGCCTAAAAATTGCGGGAAAATAAGAAAGGCGACAGCTGTTATACTGAAGTTAGTGTAGGACAGACCCTTTCTCAAATAAGAAACCCAGCCTAAAACCAAAATCTCGGTTTCTTATCAGCGGGCCGGTACTGTACACCTCCCTGCTTGCTGTAGTCCACATGTTTTCAACCCCCCTTTCGCCTCCAGTCCTCCCACTTTCCCTCGTAACGTATGGCATGTAAACACAGTGGGTGGGGGGTGTTGCACGTACGAGCAGGGTGTACGAACGAAGGGGATCGTGACGCACGAACGAAAGGATAGTGGTGTACATAAAAAGGGAACTGCTGTAGGGTCCGCCATGACGAGGGTACCTTACCACTTATTCGAGAAAATGTCGATATACTCTTTTCATCATAAATACCCTAACCCTAACCCAATCAAACGCAATCAACCAATCAATGTAGGGTTAACCCCGTTCGTCTCGTACACAGTGTGCCTCAACCATTTTCTCGAATAGGTGGTGAGCTCTACTGGCCATGACCGCAACTATTACGGGGGAACGTAGTTAACAGGACCAAATGTTGGTAGTAAAAATAGATAAATGTATAGGTTTTTGTGCCCACCGTAGGTCCTACTAACTACGTTCCCCCGTAATAGCTGTTTTTCAATCGTGCCCATGTCTGGTATTGGCGAGAATGGACGCATCGTGCGGTAGAGGTGGATGAACATTACATCGCGTCCCTGTTGCGCTAAAAATAATTAATGCACTCTATTTCTAGTACAAAAATGATGATTTTTTTTCGTCAACCATTCCAAAAACGTCTCGGCGGGGGTATTCATTTAACCCCTTCACAACTGGAAACCCGTTTTTGGGGACAAAAATACTTGATAATAGTATAGGGAGGGGGTTTGGGGTTCTCCATAAAAGAGGAAACGGGTTTAAGAGAGGTTAAGTCGGCTTGTCGCGCCTTGTGATTGCTATACTAAAGAGTCCTTCATCGAATATTATACCTGGTATTATTATTTGGACTGGTGTTAATAATCACCATCGGTACACTCCCGGGTCTCCCCAACAACTCCGTCGTGGTGTGCCCATTCCCATAAGACTTTTATTTTAGCCCTCAAAATGTCCACAACAAAGAGGAGAACCAAATAGAACGAGACACACAGCAACCCCACGCAGCATGTACGAGTGGCTCAAGCAGAGGCCATGGGCGGCTTTTGATCTCGATCCGCAACCATTGCATCGAAATCGGTTATCGTGAACACTTACTTCTGCGACGGCAAGAATCATCCCACTCTAATTCCAAGTAGTTTGTCCCCGAAACCGTAATCGCAGTTCTCAAGGGGTTAATAACGAAGAAAACAATTTGACGAAAATGATTTTTGGGAGTTTTTTCACAGAATAAACTCAGATGATCTTTGCTTTTTCACAGAACAAACTCAGGATGATCCGTGTTCCAAGCAGCGCCCCCCCCAGCATCCAGCACTGTTTCAAATGTTTGCAGACTTGGTTGAAATCCGTACTTTTTCTTCGCCCACGGTCGGCCAAAAAAAATAAAGCTATTCTCTTTACGTACTCCAACCTACAAGCGAGTGGGTAAACGCGTGCCAATACTACACGCAAGCCATAAGCAAGTCGGTTGGAATACGCGGACCAATCAATGCCTGCACCGGAGAACGCCACCCACTCATACAAGCTTACACGGGAGAATGCGGAACCAATTCCAACACGGAAGAGTGCGGACAAATGCCCACATGGGAGAACGCCACCCAACCAACAAGCCAAGGAGTAGACGCGGGCCAACTAATGGCTACACGGGAGCCAATCAATGCCTACACACTAGAACGCCGCCAAATCAAAACCTAGCCTTTTTGTTTTCACCCGCTTACGCGCTTCCCTCGATCAACGGCTGGCCAATAAAAACCACGCTGTTCTCTATCTACTCCAACCTACCTGTAAAAGCCAGCGGGTAAAACGCGGCACACCCACTGCCTACTCGGGGGAGAAGAACGCCACCCAATCAAAACCTAGTTTTTTTCCTGCATTCAACCAATTAAACGCTGAGGTTGACCGACAGGCCAAGGTTGCCCGGTCCGACCCCGTGGGTAAAGCCCTGCGATCCCAGCATGGAGCTGTACTCGTCCGGTACGCACGTCATCTGTTAGGGTTGGTGGGGTCGAAAAAAAAACAAAAAAAATGGGGCCAGAAAACACGGGGTGAGAAAACAAAGAAGAAGAAACAGAAAATAACAGGAAGGGGAGCGAGAACAACAAAACTGGGGCCAGAAAAGGTAAGGGTTACACCGCGTAGGGAACCAAAAGCGGAGGAACCTACCGTTTATTTGCGCACGATAGGATTCTTTGGTTATTTGAGGTTTAGTATTGTTCCATAATACTCGAAGTGCAAGAATGAACCAGTGGTCACTGCTTTGGGAACGTTTGCACAGCTAGGCACGCCCACGTCGAAGGACGAGGTATGGTGCCGAGTACGCTGCGCAATCAAAGCAGTGAGGGATAGTAGCTGGCCAGCGCCCAAACGAACGGCCAGACTGTGTAAAAAGTGAGGCCAGAAAAAAGTGGGCTCAGCAAAACAAAGGTATGATAGGGGGCCAGAAAAAAAAAATGGGGCTGCGCGGGGTGGGGTGTACCGTACCGGTGGGGGCACAACACGGGGGACTAGTAGGGGGCCAGTCCATCCTGCGCATCGTAAAAACACGGTATCTATATTAGGGGTTAGGGCCCGCCCCCTCCATCCAAATGGCGGAGGAGTAAAAAACATAATGGGACCCAGGACTTCGAGGATATGTACATAGGGATAGGATTAGGATAGTATCGCATTCATCAGTTCTTATTGTAAATGGACGGCATAGATTTGCACCGCAGGACCGGTCTGGTCTGGCTCAAAACGACCGCTTTTGTGACCCTTGGTGCGGCGAGAAAAAAAAAACTGAGGCGGGCCGGGGGTACCGGGTGGCCGCCACGCGCGGACGGGACCCCCCCCACCCCGCTTCGTCGACACAGTAAAATGTGGGTAAAAGGCAGACGTTCTGAGCACCTTCTGGAAAGCCAGGTTATGACGCAAAATCCACAGAATGTTGGCAAACTCCAAAACGGTAGTCCTTCGGAATCACTTTTTCGAACGCCAAAAATCGCGCTAAGCTCACAGAACGTGAGCAAATCCGCCCGTTTTGCGATATCTGACGTTCCAAAAGGTGCTCAGAAAGGAAAGTCGGCCTTTTGCCTACCTTCTACTGTGTCGACGACCCCACCCCCCCGTGACACATTCTACGATAGAGGTTCACCATTTATTTTCTGAAGCTCTATACCTCACCGAAGAAATGATTTTGAGCAAGCTGAAACTGCAATCCGATGAACAAACCCGTGGCCCATCAATACAAAAAAAAACATATTGCAAAAATAGAATGACATTCCGACGATTTTGGGTTATAAGGAGCCCCGTCATCCAGAAACAAAAACGCCCAAAAAAGTGCTACCTATATCGTAGAACACGTCCCCGTGTGGGGGCACGAAAGGGGGATTGATAGGGGGCAACGCACGGTTCGCGTTGCACCATAGATGTGCGTGCGGTATATGTATACACCGCAGGATCGGTCTGACTCAAATGAAGCCACGCTTATGTGGTGTATAACCATCGTGCGTCGACATGGGAACTTCCCAACGATAGAGGCGACCAATTCTTCGAGGATACAAACAGCTCCACCGCCACCAGAAAAGAGAGCGGACAGTGATGGCTTTTATTGATCTCGGGCGAAATAAAAACACAAAACATAGTCTACACATGACACACCACAAACAGACATCAATCGGTCAACCTACTACACCAAAAGGAGGCGTGATGAGTTACTGTTCGGATTTAAAACAAGCAAGCCCACCTGGAGTTGCGCCTTGCCCTGCTGGTACGTTCCCGAGAGGTTGATGTTGGTGTCGGGGATGCGGTAGGCCGCGCCGAAGTTCCATGCCGAAGCCTGCCCCCCGTACAGCTGGTTTTGCAACGCCTGCTCAAAAGTTTTCGTTCAATAGCATTCGCGACATTATCGTGTCAGTGTTTTTTATGACCCGTTAGCCCCTTTGTAAATGACTCGTTTTACCCCTTTCAATGCAACCGCAAAACTGATCTCACTTAAAATTTCAAGCAATTTTATCTCCAACACGTGGGGGGGTATTTTTTTTCCCATTTTAGTCGCTTCAGTGATTTGGGGTTCGTTGGCCCTTGTTAAGGTTCGCTAACCATTTTACTGTTGTAACATTGCGACGTAGCTCAATTCGAAAAGAGTTTGGAATTAGTGAGGCCTCTCTGTTGCGACCAGCCAGAGATCTCTCACACAGGGTTACTGCTCCCGTGTTGATTATCTGGCAATCAACGCGGCACCTCGTCGCAGAGAGTAGGTACCCCGGTAAAATAAACAAACAATAAAACTGATGTTGTTCGCGGTACACCCCGCCACCACGATGGGCGGGCGGGCGGGATGGTCTGTGTTCTTTTCTAACCTCCTTGTACTTATCGAGCTGCTGTCGCATACCGAGCCTCAGAGTGGGCTCACTCCGTACATTCTCCAAGTAACATCAG
>JBBMKB010009230.1:0-17482 GCA_037833945.1 Alaria marginata | reverse complement strand
TTGTTGTTGTTGTTGTTGTTGTTGTTGTTGTTGTTGTTGTTGTTGTTGTTGTTGCTGTTGTTGTTGTTGTTGTTGTTTTATTTTCTCCTTTCGGCGATGTCCAGCATGAGATTCGACGTTGATCACTCATAGACACTCCCAGAAAGAAAAAAAAACAAGAGGAGCCAATAGGGTGTTTGCGAACTATTAATACCAACTTTGGTTGGGTACAGGGGAACAATATAAATGATAGTATTGAAACCGTCGAACGAACGTCACAATCCAAGGCCCACCCAACCCACGAAAAATAAGCGAAAAACATTGGTTAAGAAACACGTTTTGCTACGAACCTTTTTTGTTTTTGTTTTTTTTAAGCGGCTCATCAGCTTCTCCTTTAGCATCTTGAGTACCGCCTTGTTTTTTGTTGGCCTTGGGTTTTTGATATTTGTCGGTTTCAATACTTTTCTTTAACATGTTTTTCTAACCCAAAAGAGGTTGAAAATCGCAAACTCCCTACGTACGAACACTATGTTATTATTGATGCCATCCAACAATGTGCACTATGGTCTTCCAAATCAATCACTCGAAAATATTCCACACCTCAGACAAATCACGATCTAGATCATACAGATCATACAGATCATCTAGATCATCTAGATCATCTAGATCATCTGCAATAGATCCTATAGCTGCCGTTTCGAGGTGTTGTGCAGGAGCTGCGTATGTATTGTATGTAGAGCACAGATCCAACCAAGAAAACATGTGCTAGATCATGCAGATCGTACGGCTCCCGCCCGGCAACATGAGCTAGCCCGTACAGGTCTTCTCTGAAAAATCTAGATCATCAGGTGGGGATAGATGATAGATGATCTGTCCGGCGTGTGAGAAAAACAAAATCCGAGGGAAACCAAACGAAGCAAGTCTAACGCACGAAGTCTAACTCCCATGTTGTACACCTTTCCGTTTCCGATTGTGTAGTCACCGCAAAATAATGGGCTTTTCGGAAACTTTTATAACGGTTTACTGCTTGATTTGTGGTGATTTTTTACGCTGTATCGTGTCACAGCAGTCCTCATTTTTTGTTTCTTCTTCGATGATTTTTTGTGATGGACTGATTGATACTCATCATGCTGCACATTTTTCGGATATAATAAAAAATTAAAACTACGAATCCGTACATATATATATATATCTTTCAGGTTCGGGCGAGGCATAGGCCTTGGCCTCATCAAGCGCGTGGGCGAGTGGAGACCTGGCCGGGAGGGGCGCCAAGAAGTTATCAAGGTCAAGGTATTCGAAAGCCAGAACGTTGAGTTTCGGGCGGCGGTGGCTGGTCGAGCCCGCCGCGACAACGGAACAGCGGCGATAACGCTAACCGGGAACGTGATGGTCGCGACAATCACGCCGGACAAGTTAGTGAGGTTCTGGACCTCCAACGGAGTGCCGCTGGGGAACCTGGATCAGGTAGGTGTCGTGTCGTCATTTGAGAGCGCTGGGTTCGATAACGTCGGCCGCCAAAATTATTTGTTGGGGGGGGGGGGGCGAAATAATATATTTTAATAATTTCCACACTCGAGAAAGACGATGTAGCACCCGCGATATTATATTATCATACAACGCGGTCTGTTGCGCCTCGGGGCGAGTTTGGCTCGCTGCGGCAAGCAGGTGCTGGCCATGACCTCCCCCCTGTTCCTCCACCCCCTCTGTCCGTCCTCTCGCTTGCGCTTTCTGTCGCCGAATTCGATTTTCGCGCATTCTCAAGTGTTTTTTGTAAGATACCTGGTTAGATAATATGTACTCCTCCCTGTGGATGGGTAAACAGGAAGCTTAAGCTCATCGCACTTCCATGTATGCGTCGTGTGGCGGTTTACTCGGTAGCCGACGCAACGAGGCTTCCGTGGCAACGGCAGCACAGTAAGCCGCCGCGACCTACGGCGACCGTCGCAACGATTGCCAGTTGTCTGGTCTCTAACAGCAGCATCAGTATTTGGCAGAGTCTGCACCTCCTTGACTGCCCTCCTCACGGCGTAGAGCCAGCGCCACCCGGGGAAGATAGAGCCCCATCCCCGGTTTCGAAATCCCTCTGTATCTCCACAGCGCCGACACCCCGGGCACGATAACGACGACCCCCTGGGTCAACACCGCCCCGCACGGTGTGGAACCCCAAGGTTGATCGGAAGCTGAAACGACATACTACGCATGCTACTAATAGTACGATAGAGGTGCATCAACCATTGTTTTTTTCTGGGGATCCTCGCTTTAAGGCGCTCTGAACCTCACCCACCAACTGCTTTTTGAGTAAACTGAAAGTGCAACCCTATGAACAAACCCATGTGGCCTAGGGATACAAAAAAATCGGACTGAAAAACAAGGAGCTTCCGACGATTTTGGGTTAAGGAGTCCCGTCATTCAGAAACAGAAACGCCAAAAAGTGCTACCTCTATCGTAGAACCCGTCATACGACCCCCCCCCTCCGCTCTTTTTTTAATCAACGTACGCAGGAGTACGTCGCGTCCCCAAACCACGAGATCGCGGCGCGCCCGCTAGCTTCGTGGCGCATGTGTGTAACGGACAGCGCCGGCGTCGGCGATAACAACAGTGGCCAAAGCGTCGACGGCGTAAACGATAAAAACGAAGACGACGATGACGACGAAGATGGTACAACACCAAGCGGTGGCGCAGTTGGGGCCTCCCTATCATAGTTCCGGTTGAATAGTGCCAGTTGCCGGTATAGTGACGGTGAAATCGTTTGCCTTGACTGGAACTCGCCATTATAATACCAGTATCAGAGTGATAGTGTATACCCAATAGTGCCGGTGTCCGGTATAGTGCCGGTTTCGTTGGCTTGTATATACCGGAACTCCAGGGAGACCACGACTGCGCTTCGAGAACACCAGCAGTGACAGAAGAAGTATAACCGCTGCTCGCAGCATAGCGTTAGCACGTACATCGGGGTCGCGGACACCTGTTGTTGGTCGTAGCGTGGAGTTAGCACGTGCGTCAGGGTCACGATTTTTCTTGGAGAGACCGGCTACATCCCTCCCTTCCTCCCTCCCTCCACATCTCCCCTTCTCTCCGTTCTTCCCCTCTTCCTCTCCCCGCTCCTTTCCTCCCACCCCTCCAACCCACCCCCCCGCACACGTCAGCGGCGGCGACAGCTAGTATTATACTACAAAGTACGGAAACATTAGAACCGTCTGGTTATTAATAGTAGTACCTAATGGTCCATATTTTTACGGACAGAGTGGTACTTAGAACCTCTTAGTTAGGTAGTGCAGTTTGTTTGGTTACGAGTATAGTCTTCAGCGTGACCCTCGGTATGGCGGGGATGAGGTGTTCGCCTCCGTGTGGTTTCTTGTATACCAGTCCGACAATAAATGTATGTAAGCTCGATATGAATAATGCCTCGAAAAATGTGCGAAAACTCCGAGATCGTAGGGAGGGGATGATACTAAATATCCCCGGGTCAACCAATGGGTGTTTTGATCTATATTGCATGGTGACACGATTCTAAACGGGTCTTGTATTTTTTTTATGATATAGCAGTAGCATGGCCTCAATTCTCCACATCGAGCGTATATCTACTGTTTTTTTTTCATATCGAGCCTATATTTATTGTCGGACTGGTATACGGGGAGTAGAGACGGCGTGTTGTTGTCTGAAATCCGATTCAGGATGTTGTGGCAAGGCGGCGGCGGGAACAGCGAGGAGAACGGGATGGGACACATAGTATTACATGCTACGGTAGGAGATGCACCATGTTCTTTCGGAGGCTCGAGTCTTCACTTGAGAAGCTCCCCACCCCACCCAAACACTGATTTTGTGAAGAAACCGAAAGTGCAACCCGATGAACAAACCTACGGCCTAGGCATACAAATAGTCATACTTTCGAAAAAAAATGACATTTCAGACGATTTTTGGGTTAAGGGACCCCGTCATTCAGAAACAAAAAAATGGTCCTAAAGTGCTCGTACAGTATCTCTGTCTTAAGAGCTCGTCATATAGGGGGTAGGCGTGTTTATAGCTCATCCTTTGAACTAGGCTCTTTGGTTCCCGTCTTTGCCCTTGACACATGCAACACGGTAGAATTTTACAAAAAGAGACTCCTCACTTGAGGAGCTCTCTATACCCCCACCCAAAAAAACTTATTTCGAGAAAAAAAACGAAGTTTCAACCCCGAGAAACGAGAACCCATGGCCTAGGTGTACGAAAAAGCACATACCCTGGTACATACATTGCGAAACAAAGAACGACAATCCGACGATTTTGGAGTAAGGAGCCGCCGCCTTTCAGAAAAAAACATAGTCAAAAAGTGGTACGACCTTTGTCGGAGCACGCGTCCGTGCGTAGAACGATGACACTGCGTAGGCTGACCGCCTTCGTATGGTCGTTCTGTTGACTCTGGCAAGAGGGAGTCGCCGACCTACTACCAGGTGTCCTTCGTGATGATGAGGACGAATTAATGCACATCACCGCGAACGCAGTAAGTAAGTAGTACGAGTACTTACTTAAGTAATCACACGCAGCTTGTAACTACTGCTGGGAGTTTCGACGAAAAAATGCTCAATCTTTTCACAGCTCACAGCTGTGGTGTTTCGTTTTTTTGTAAGGATTAAAATGAAACCTCACAGCTATAGAAAAAACGGCAAGAATAATAACATGCATCGGATCGCCAGATAGAGCTTGGCTGCCTATATGCAAGGAGTTTCGACAAAAAAAATGCTCAGTCTCTCACAGCGCACAGCTGAGGTGTGTCCTTTTTTTGTAAGGATTAAATTGAAACCTCACGGCTATAAAAACAGCAAGAATAATAACACCGTGTGTATGCATCGGACCGCTAGATAGAGCTTACTACCTGCTGCCTACTATCTATGCAACATCCGGGACAAAGGATGTAAACAAGCGGTATTTTACCTCGTAAAATATGTGTGTGTGCTGGTTCGGGCCCAAGGGCAAGGCCTCAGCTTTATGACAGCCGAATACTACGTCGGTTATACGCGTGCACTACTACTACTGCTGCGGCTGCTGTATCTCCTACAGCACCAGTTACTGTAGCAAGAAATTGGTACCGGCATACCACCAGTATTATTATGAAAAAGGTGTAACCACATCATCAGATGTCGACGTTAAAGTCAGCTAACTGAGGGTTCATTTTGGGATCGCTCGCAATGTTAGGGGTTCGGCTGCCGTAGGTTGTCCCGAGGGAACGCTGCGTACGACTCCACGAACCCCTCCGACAATGATAAAGCGTCTGCGTCTATGAACGCCGTCACTCCTACGTATCTGCCGGCTACGGCCGCAGACCTCCATTTGGCGTACTCCATGAGAACGTCCATGGCCGTGCTGTCCATCCGCACGGTGGCTAGCTCTCCCCCCTACTCGGAAGGAGTGCAACGTGTACCGCTTGTCCTCCTCATACCCGCATATCATTATGAACAAGGTATAACCACATCAGATGTCGACGTTAAACATAATTATTAAGTCAACTAACTGAGGGTTTATTTTCGGATCGCCCGCAATGTGCGAGTACTCGCGTATATAATACTCGCGAGTCCAGAACGTCGTCATTCGTCCAGCCAAAATACTACTACTGCAGCTGCAGCTGTAGTACCTGGGACCCAACTCTCTGCCTGTGACACCCCCGGGGTTTCTTGGACTCGAGTCTGTGGGATACAATAGTAGTGATCGAGTCTGCTGCAGAGCATCGATCCACTCAAAGGCTACTACTGGATACTGCATACACCTTTCCGTGGATCATACATCATAGCTGGTGGACGACAAGAAGACGCCGTCGGTCGTCGGTCGACGAGTGGACGGAAATAAAAAATGCGGTGCAATCATGTGACGAATAATGAAACCGTTTCACTCGCGAACAGCAACAAAACAGCAGCCATCTCGATTCTGCATTCTGCTCTTCACCAAACCGAAGCACAGCGGCAGCAGCAGCAGGAGCAGTAACACTACATGTCGCAAGTTCGCGTAGAGCAACGAAGCCCTGGCTCGCCACCACCACCACCACCACCACCACCACCCTCCTAGTTGTGTTTCGCCTCTCCCCCCCCCCCATGTACATCGGGGCGTGGACAGAGTACCGACTGGCTCAAGAACAACAGTGGTTGAAAAGACGACCCAAAAATGCGGCGCAACCCGCTCCGAGCGAAATCGGAACATGTCCGCGAGACAACAACAGCAGTAGCACCACCGCTACAAGAAGCAGCAGAACCCGACACGGTGGTGGAATATACCATCCATCTCTCGTCGAAAAGGGTAGCACGGAGGTGGCCGGTCTCCCGAACCGCGAGAGCTTTCGAAGGACTCTGGAATCGGCGCTGTCATCTAACTTAGCTGCAGATGACGCTGAAAACATTTCCCAGGCGCTGGAACCGCTGCTGCAACGCTTGCCCACTATCCGAACACCTCAAAGACAACAGCGGAGGAGGAGAATATCACCGTCGACGACAGCAGCGGTAGCAGGGGTGGGGGCGGGGGTGGGGGTGGGGTCGAGGGTGACCTTGCGCCGGGGCCAGCGGAAAACGAGCCGCCATTACCGAACTTCGCTCGATAGACAGCGTGGTTGCTTAGGGTACAGGCACACGTGCAGCGATGCCGGGACGCGCACTTCGAGACACTGGTCGACATTAGACGGAATGCGATCGACGCGGTCCGGGTTTTCCGTTGCCAGTGCCCCTGCCAACAACAATGCGGCAGTTTTTGCTGGGCGGCCATCAGACGAGCACAGGCGGTTGTACTTGAAGTGCTGTGACGGTCACACCACCGCGCATCGCGGGGCGGGGGCGGCGGGGAGGGTGCCCCAACTACCCCTGATTCTCGACACGCGAAGACAATCTACCCGTACCTCCGCCGCTTCCATAAGTTTCCCCCCAGCAGCAGCAGCAGCAGCAGCAGCAGCAGCAGCAGCAGCTGTCGTTGTCGCGCCTCTGGCACATCGAGGAAGCCCCGCCGATGGCATCGTCGACGATAACCCTGATCCGTCGGGCGGCAACAGCAACCACCGTGGTCGCGCTTTCCGCGACGAAGAAAACTCGGTTCGATCTGATAGTACCACCGAAGGGGTCCAAAAGGCTGACGATGGAGCCGTCCACAACGCCATTCCCGCCGTCGGGGTTGTCCAACATTGCCCGGGCGGCAACGACACCTTTGCGAGTGGAGGGGGCTACGACAGAGGCAGAGCTGCGTCGATACTGCGAGCGGCAAGAAGGCGAGACCCTGCACGGTTAAAGGCCGACTTCCGGCAGTTCTGGACGTGGAACAAGAGACCCCCAAGGCCCGGCGACGGCGACGAAGAAGAAGAACACACTGGGATCGCCGCCGCACGAAGAGCGGGAGACTGTGCTGGGACCGGTATCGTTGTCGATGTTTCGCGGAAGAGACTCAGCGGAGACAGCGGCGGCGGTGGCGGTAGCAGTCCGTCGCCTTCTCGGGTAGAAATGCTGGCGAGGATGAAAGCCGTCTACATGGCCAAAATTGACAGCGCAATTAACGACAACCCCAGCTCCAGCGATACCCGCAGCGTACGAGCCGACGCCGTTTCCCCGAAGCCAGAGAATCTCAGGAGCAACGAAGACGGTGTCCAACCTGCGGCACCGTTGGCAGCACCAATATCACAAGCTCATCTCCGTCAGGGAGAACCAAACGCCGTGGAACCACAACAACTCGAGCCAACCCCACGCGATCGCGCAGCGAGTGTTACTGTAGGACGCGAGGCCATACCAGCACACCCTTACACGAACAAACCGGACGGCGGTGGTGCCGGTCGGGATCTCGGGAGGGGGAGGGGGGGGGTAAGGAGCGATGGCGGCATCTCCATCTCCAACCCTGTTGACGGTAGCGACGTTTCTCCTTCTGTCGGGAATGAGCAGGCCGTGGCTGTCCCCGATCTGGAGCTTACGGAGAGTCGGATTCGAATGGTGGACAAGTACTTTGGCGGCAGCGGAGGGGCGGAGCGACGACGACGACGATCATCATTGGGCGAAAAGGTGTGTCAAAGTCAGGTGTACATGTATGTGTGCATGCGGGTTTCGGGTTTTGCTTTCCTGGAACATGGTGAACCTCTTTTTGGTATTTTCAAGTCGTCAGTTGAACGCAACGACTGCTTCCTACTACAGGTGCAGAAGATGGGTGTGGGGAGAGAGTTGGGTCTTGGGT
Organism: Alaria marginata; assembly: GCA_037833945.1. Lineage (NCBI taxonomy): Eukaryota > Phaeophyceae > Laminariales > Alariaceae > Alaria > Alaria marginata. The sequence continues at coordinate 9,337 of JBBMKB010009230.1, read as the reverse complement.
ACCAAGCATTTGATGATTGGACTCATCATGCATTAACACCTCAGACAGATCATGATATAAAATAGAGCATCTACTGTACTGTAGCTCCTGCAGTTGCCTCTATGAGAAGTTGTTCTAGAGACGTACCTTACAGATCCCACCCGGCAAATATGTACACGCAGGAGCCGTGTCGTCCAGACAGACCCCTCGGAAAACATTGTCCAGATCGAGGGCATGCGACAAAAAGAGGGAGCGACACCACACACCGAAAATGACCAGAACGAAAAACAAACCGGATCGCTGTGATCGGCTTGTTTTTCGTTATTCTCCTTTTCAGTGTGTGGTATCGCTTCCTCATTTTGTCGTCACGGCAATCCGGTCTGTCTTTCATTCTGGCCAATTTCGGTGTGTGGAATCGTTTCCTCTTTTAGTCGCATGCCCTTGTCCAGATCGTGCAGATGTGCAGATCACCTGTTTCAGGAACATGCCTGCACCGAGAGGTCTAGAGCGTCTGATCTGTTGGGGGTGTGAAATTGGTTGAACACATAGTATGCACCGGTGGCACGCAGTAAAGTGTGTATGCGCAGTGAGAATGTGGAACTCCGCGGAATGTAATCTTGTTATTGAATCATCTTAATATAGCAAGACACAGACCCGACGTAGATCGGAGGCTTCTATGATTGAAAGGGTGTGACTTGGTAGGCTGCAGTAGTGGGGAGTGCTATTGGTTCAACCAAGGACCTGTTGGTAAACCCCCTCACAGCGTTGGCAGGTCTTAGACGGTTAGACCGGGACGACGAGCACAAGACTCCACAAACACACATGCATCATTATATCACGGTAGTTGACTCCCATACGAGTAGAATCATTCCCATAAAGTTACCTCACGCCTAGATCGTAGAGTGACGCCGGGTGGCACGGACAAACACCGCCCATACAACGTGCCATCCCAATACCACGCTACCATAACCCCTATCCAGTATGGAACTCCTCGATCTACCATGAATTATCCCCGTTGTGTTCTCAAATGCAACCAACAGGACCCGAACCTCTCCCCTCTCCTCTCTAACCACACGCACCGCTTTCCACTCGCGTTGCACCCTTTATCTCCATCTCCCCTTTGATTGTTTTGCGTAAACCATGCCCGACCTCGGCACAACCTATGCTTGTGTTTGTGTGTTCTTCACATTAAACCGTGAGTTTTATCCAGCGCATCCAGTGTCCGTGCCAATTCTCCACACTACGAGAGAGACACAAGTTGCGTGGTCACAAACTACGATACAGAGATATACACCATCGCAAATACCGCAAGGAGTCCAGGGTGTACCAGGTAGGACACAAGCACAAAGCGTCATCCCACGGTAGGGATGCAGCAATAAGTCCTTGAGCTCCTGACATGAGGAGCTCAATATCTCACCCGAAACATGACTTCCACGATTTTCGTTCGCGCGATCCGATCAACATTTCCACCCGCTAGTCCTAAAACAAATACACTCTTAAAATGATCATACCAACCGGTAGTTCCTCACTTCAAGAGCTCAACTGGTCAGGAATGTTTGACTCCAAAAAGTGCAACCCCTACCGTGGGATGAGTCACAACATCATCGCAACTCAGCGTCCATTCTCTGTCCTATAATAACCGCCACGGCCAGTTTGCTGCCGTACTGCCGAAGGAGACGAATGTTGTCGGTTCCTTTCATGAGCTCGTAGCTGTTGGATGTCGCGTGGTCGAACTTGATGTTGTATCAACGGGTTCTTGTTGGTTACCGTGTACACAAGATACAGCACTACCCACTAGACCATACAGTCACAGTGACTCTGGCGTAATGAGTGGACCGTCCGCTTCTAAGCATGCCACGTGTGGGTTCGAGTCCCGGCATGATGAAATACTTTCTGGATGGAAAAAGGCTGGAAGGTTCTTGGTTTCCCTAGAGCAGTCCATGGCAAGGGGTTAGCCCCGGAGGTCGATGCTAAGCTAGCGATATTCGGCAAGCTCCAAAAGTACATGTCTTGTTGATTACATAGCACTACAGTGACTATAAAACCAATAGACCATCATCGCGCAATAAGGTAAACAATCAAAACATCGCACGCCGCTTGCAAATATATGTGAGTTTCGACAAAATTCTCGACCTTCCAGCGAAGGCGCCTTGTTATTTTTTTTAATCAAAACATTTCTTGCCTACCGCCAAGTTCTACAACACGAAATCCAACACTACCTATAACATTGTCTCTATTACGTCTTGTATTCGCCACGAACCCGCCGTCTTGTGCATGTGATCGCCCCCCCCCAACGGTGGCGCTCGGGTGGCTACCCCCAACCCTTGTTTGTTGCAACCCTTGTTTGTTTGCTGCAGGGCGACGATCAGTTACGCACACACGCTGAGGATAAGGCAGCGGGTGGGTTGGAGCGCGGAGCAGCATCCCCCAAAGCGGCGGCAGAGGCAGCTGTCGAAAATCGCGGAGACACCGTACCGGTGACGCTTAGAAGATGCATCACCGGGGGTGGTAGCAACGGTGTTAGTGACAGTAGCGCTAACTTCAAGGAGGCAATAGCAGGTGATAGTGCTGGAGAATTCCGGAAGCAAGCGTTGCGAGCTGATGCGCCGGTTCCGGAGATAAACAAAAACCATCCACCGTCACCCCCGCCAAGCATCGCTGCTAGAATAAAATACTCGGCGTGTGCTGCCGACAGCACGATTACTAGGGGTACGGTGGGCAAGGCGCAGGATCGGTTGCCACCGGATATTAGTGGAGCGTACTTGTCGGGGGAAGGGGGCTCGGCTTGGTCACTATCACCCCCGGCAAGCCCTTTCGCTCGTGCGGGATGCGGGGACAACGCCAGTCTGGAAGACCTTGTATGCTGGACCAAGGGGCTCGATTTCGACGCCGCTGTTAAAGGGTTTTAATTTATATCTCGCCGCATTGGTATCCTTGGACTTGGGGAACATCACCGCAAATCGGCTCGAGTCGGTGCGAGCTCACCATACCGACAAAAATAAACTCCTAGGAAATAGTGCGCGGTCTCTATCCCTCCACGCACAGTCTATTATCTGTATCTCGCTGCGTCTTGCGTTTATCCGATATCCAAAATCAGATACAAACCATCCTCGTGTTTAGTGACTGCACATCAACTGGATAACATATGGACCTCAAAGCCCACAAACCAGTACAGGTTAGCTTGGTTGTATTGCACGCCTGCAGTTGCAAGATTGCGTTATGAGCATGCACTTACAGTGGTGCACAAAAGCAAAGCAGAACGACGCGGTGTTTTTGTTTTCTCTAACGTCCATCAAGGCTTGCGTACTTGCTGCTTAGTTTTCCTTGCCGGGGCTTTTACGCACCTGTCCACTAAGTTGTTTGATCCCTCCCTAAAAAAGCGCTAGATGACAAAATAACACTCCATAAAACGTAGGCCACACACACATCACGGAAGAGCGCTGCGTTCTGTGCATGCACGTAGCGCGCAAAAGTAGAGAAAAACAACGGCGGTTTTCTTTTTTTCTCTCCTTCGTCCATCAAGGCTTGCTTGCTGCTCTGTTTCCCCTGCCGGCATTTTGGCGCACCGGCCTACTACGGTATTTGATTCCTCCCTAAGAAGGCGTTAAGAAGCAAAGGCACGTCCTATAAACGCTGAGCTCACATATACACCGCTTAGCTCACACAAACACCGCGCAAGCACACTGCTAAGTGGCACACGGGCGAGAAGCTAGTAAGCGCCAAACGTTAAGACTGCCGCGGTAACGCCGCAAGCTCCTGCGACACTATGAGAGCAGACAGCGCTCGGCGCATCTCTGTGATATGGGCTGGCCGGGTCCTGCAACACCCCCCAAATACACGCACCGCGCTTCCCGCGGTGTACCACTCGTCCCTTGCCATGCGTGCGAACGTTTCCGCCCCTCCTACACCCCCACCTCCACCCCCATCCCCATCCTCCCCCCGTAACCCTGTCCCCTCCACCCAACCCCTGGCGTCGGCGTCCCAAACCTCGCCGCTGTTGGGATATGCCACCAGCAGAAGTCGGCGGGGTGTCCTCCCTTTGTCGGGCGCTGCGCCGGGGTTTCCCATCGCCGTGGGCGTTTTTATCTCCTTGGCTATTGCCGTGCTGTCGTCCCCGCTGCGGGAGGCAGCAGCAGCAGCAGCAGAAGTAGCAAAAGTAGCAGCAGTGGCAGCAGCCGTGGCGGTAGCAGCAGTAGAAGCAGCAGCAACACCACGGGTACCGTAGTCGCCGGGAGACTGCGCGATAGCTGCCGAGAGTGTCCGCAGAGCGCCTGCGACGTGTTCAGGGTTAGTGCAGTTGACGCCTATCCCCACACATGCCGCGGCTTCTTCTGCACTATCGCTCGGGTCTTTGCCGCTGCCGCTAACCCTACCGGCGCCCGGTTCTTGCTCGTACCGTCGGGCTAGCTCGGCAAAATCTCGGACGAGCTCTCCGCTGGGTGGTCGTTGCAATGACGTGAACATTCGCGGCAGGAGGTGCACGGACAAGGAAACAAACGGTAGTATCGTGAACCTTTCTTTTCGCGGGAATGTGATTACTACCACGAAGTCGTTGCTACGACAAACGAGGAGGGTGCGTCACGATAAAGCAAGGACACTTCGGCCTCCGTCGTTACAGGGGCACATTATCGCCCGCGTCAGCGAGGCAGCCTGTCTTGATTACCCCCCGATACAGCAACAGTAGGTCTAGCTCTGCGTCTACACGCGAGAAACCGCAGCGTAGTCGTACGACGAGAGGACTCTGTCTCCATCGAAAAACGGAAATAATTTCCCAGGGATTGTCCGAGGCGGGGGGAGGTTCCCGGAGATCAATGGTAAGAAGCCGCCAAGATTCGATTAACTCGAAAGTATATGTTTTTGTTGGTTATACAGCACTACCCACTAGACCACGAAGTCGCGTGACTCGGTCTGATGGTTAGCTCAACCTTCTTCGTATACAATCAACAGATGCCTTTGCTCGAGCATCGCGGGTCCGCAAACAAGCCTCCCTACAAACGCCTGAACCGCGGCAACTTGCCTGGGGCATCAATCAACTATCAGCGCGCATCGTCCACGAACGATCTAATCGCCAACGCTTCCGCTGGGGTTCCACCTCGCCAAGAACGGTCCAAAAAACCAGCAAACCATATTTGCGCGGGAATACTACGCATTCGGCATGGTGGCGGCCAGAGCCTCGAACAACACCAGCGCTGTAGAGCTCTTGGCCTTGCGGTGTGCTCACCTTCGCAAGTGGTCATCGTCGCTGCATGAGACACTGATGACCGCGCTGATGCTTGGGCGGAGGTCCTGGCCCAGGTCAACAGAAAAAAGACGCGCCACCGAGAGGAGGCAGTTGGAATGACGACGAAAACAAAACTCCGAAGCGAAGGTTAAGGTGGCCTTCGTGCCTTAGAAGCTGTTGTGGTGTAACCCCGTTGGAATTTCACCCAGGTTTTTGGCGACAAACTACTTGGAATTAGGGTGGCATGATTTTTGCAGTGATGTAAGGGTTAAGATTGTCATATTCACATCAACTCGTTTTTATCTATCGAACGAAATCCAGCATGCCTAGCGCGTCCGTAGTCTCACGCAACAGAGACAGAGTGCAAAACGTACAAAATACAGAAGAAAAAAAGATAAAAAATGAAATAAAAAATGAAACAAAAAGGCAGAAAAGCGAGAAAAGAGAAGCAAACGGAAGAAGCGGGTGCGATATCTAGTGATGTTTTCATTGCAGACGATCCAGAAATGAACTTTCACTTGATTGACTTTACGTCGGCGGCTGATGTTATAACTATTTTACAAAAAAACATCTAGATAAGTATTTCATAAAATATCATCTATTAATAGATCCATGACTGTAGGGCAACGGCTACCACGAGGGGTCTCTCTGTCTCTCGCCTGTAACAAGGGAATAACAGCGCATCCTCGGCCGGACAGGGGAACGTCTCAAACAGAAGGAAGTCAACAACCTTATTACTAAAAAAAACAAACATTGAGAAAAGAGAAAAAAATATCCATGACTGTAGAGTAACGGGCTGCCACGAGCGGTCTCTCTATCTCTCACCTGTAACAAGGAGAGGATGGCGCGTACTTCGGCCAGACAAGGGACCGTCTCGAACAAAAGGAGGTCGACACCTTCCGCCCCAGCCAGGACATCCAGCCTCTCCTTGTGCCACACCTTCAGCTCGAGCCACCCCATGGTGCTACCGTAGTCTCCACGGTACTCCGACCCGTCCGCGATCGCGGCTCCGTAACAGCCGACGCTGGCTGCTACGAGCGGACGGAGCCGCTTGCCCTCCCACCCCTGTCGCTGCTGCTGCTGCTGCTGCTGCTGCTGCTGCGTGTTCGCGGCTGCCACCGTCGGTGTCGCAACGGCGGTCGTTGTTGCTGTTGGCGCTTCCGTTGCCGATGTCGCCGTCGTGTGTGTAGTGGGTTGACTTCGTGTTGCGCCGTCCTCTGGCGGCCTCGATCGGCGGCACTCTGCTGCTGCTGACGCAGCCGCATCCGCCGTTGCTGCTGCCGCTGCTGTTGCTGCTGCTGCTGTTGGCTCTGCAAGCGGTACAGGCGCGGGCACAGGTACAGGCACACATGCCGGGGCTGCAGTCGTGGCTTTCCCGGTTTCGAAACACGGAGAAGATGCTGTCTCTATTTCCCCCCCGTCCTGCCTCTTGAACGAATGCTGCGCTCCGTCCTCACATTCAGCTCGGTGCTCCTGGTGTCCTGAACCTACCAGTACCACAGCTTCGTCAGTACACGCCTGCCCTAGAGGGCAAGCGGCAAAAGAGGACGAGGGTGAAGAAGGCGTGGGTGTCTGCAGTGGGGGTTCGTCCCGACGTGGAGCGCATTGCTGCTGGTATTCTTGCCAAAACAGGTCTCGCGCCTCCACAGCCAGTTTCACGCTTAGGAGCAAGAGCTTCATTGCCTTCTCCCGGTCGAAGCCCTTGCGCTGCCTCACGTAAAATCCGGCCAGCGCAAAACGAGGGAGGACGTTAAGGGCGGCCCAGGGCAAGCGCGAGTATGTAAGGTTGAGTCACGGGCGATGGATGGCTAGACTTTTTTCCTTTTATGATATGGCGCCAATGCTGTCCAGCTGTCCGATGAATCTTGTCTGTCTGACCTTCCGGAAAAAAAACGCCAACAAACGGTATACCGGTGTTTTCTACGCCAGTTTATGTGATATACCAGGTGCCTATTACCCTTTGGGGACTTTAGAGGGAAAAACTGTCGAAGACATTTGACGGTTACAGCACCAGCTACACGAAGCAATCCGGACTGCTGGGGGAGAAAATATGTCCGGGCTGCAACGGAAGGAGCTGTGCGACACGCGCGCAGCATTAGCATTGTGATACCCCCTGGACGTGCGTATATACCGGTGTTTTTAAATCAGGCATGTCATAGGGTCGCCGCGTTGAGCGCGCATTCGAAGCGGTGGTATATCCCGGGCGAGGTCCCCCTGCTTCAGCGCAGGAGGGCGCATCAATTCTAATACTTAAAAAACATTGAATGATCGGCGGCAGCGTTAAACAATACTAGTACCACAGAGCATACTGACAGATTAAAGACAAGGCATCATGTTCCACACTACACTGTGCAACAGCCAACCCACGATGAGACCCTCATAGGGCGTGCGTGTACCGGTATATCACTCTGCCACTACACACTGGCGGAAGTATTCCAGTACACTGACTGGCAGAATGCTGCCAGTACACTGGCAGGATGACAACAAGGCATCATATATATTCAAGACTACACTTTGCAACGGTCAATTCACCCGGAAGCCCTCATAGGACGCCTGGTAGCTTGCGCTGGTAGCCACATCGGCACCCGCCCGGTAGTATGCCAGATGCGTGTCGCGGATCAGGGAGGGGTTGTCGTCTAGCAGCCTGGCAGACCAGAGGTCGCTCGATAGATCCGCTCCCTGCTTGCGGTCATATTCAAATATGTCAGGAGAGATCAGTTTTGGGCGCCGTCAGTGGCATACTGTACCGGTATTTTAGGAGCTCCTACGCTAAAACTGGCGTGATACGTCTATAAATAGACGGCTGTCCGTTACGCGCCTACACTGCCATCTGCTGAGATCTTTGGTCGTGATAACATGGTGACCAAAGTGAGGCAAGTCTGGATCTTGTAATATCCAAACGTGCACCAAAACAACTATTGACAGCACTATTATGAAAAAAAGTAATGGCAGCTGTCGACGTAAAGTCAACTGGCTGAAGATTTACCATATGCTGGCGAAGATATTGTAGGCGAAGATCCTATCCATAATCGGGAAGAGCCCTTGGCCAAGAATAAGTTTTTTTGTCCAGTGATTGCATGACGGTCTCGGTGGAATTGACGACTTGTCCTGGCTTGTCTAACTTTGACATCCACTAGATGCATCAGGAAGCAGGACGAAAAATATGCACAGCCCACTGGGTGTACAAGGTATTATTATACTTTTTTCTTAATTATAGGTGTACACCGCTTTGGACGAAAATTTAAAGACCGTTGAAAATGAATATTAATATCTAAACCGTCCTTACATTCCCAGATAGAGCGGTACTGGTATCACCCAAACAAGTCGTTGTTCGCACTTGCCTGTGCCTCGAGCTCCGTTGCCAGCCCTCCGTCTAGCAACACGAAGCCGTTTTCCAAGATGAACGGATCAAAGGGGGACGAGGTCATGGCTGGTGCCTGTGCAAGCAGGAAATAAGAGTCAGCCTCCGGCCTCCGGTGGTTGAACATGGACGTTTCCCAGACCCCTACACCCGCATCCAGGAGACAATTAATGGAAACCCGCGGTATTCTGCGAAGCTTCAAAAGCATCTCACAGCCTCACGAGGACTTGTACTGCTATTACGCGAGTTGAACCGGTCCAACCCAGTTTTCCGCGAGGTATATAGTTGCGCCTACAGTGGCCTTCCTAGAAGCTGGTCGGAATCGATCGAGGAAGGCCCCTGCGTGACGCGGTTGGTGCGCGCTTTCAGCTCGAGGCAAACTTCTCGTGGAGACTTCAATGTCTCCACGTGCTCGCTGCAGAGAAGCAGCGACGGCAGCCCATAGGCCAGCAGGGAAGCGCTCGACATGGAATGCTGCTGCTGTGTCGGTGTTTGCAGCAGCGATAGCATGCCTTCCGCTGTGTGTGATGTCTGCTGGGTCGCCGCCGGGTAGACGAGCGCTGGTGTGGGGTCTTGACTTGGGCAACGACAACATGTGAGTATTGATCAATATTCCTGCGGTGTGGCACTTCAGGCTTTTGAATTGACATGTGTTGTTCTGATGTGTTGTACTGCGCTGTGGCGCTGTGTGCCAAATGTCACTGTTAAGGCAGGGTAGGGTATGGTAGGGTAGGGTAGGGTAGGGTAGGGTAGGGTAGGGTAGGGTAGGGTAGGGT
>JBBMKB010009119.1:0-17484 GCA_037833945.1 Alaria marginata | reverse complement strand
GGTAAAGGGGAGAAAGAGGGGCGAGAATGCATTCGGAAAATGGAAGAACACCATTTACCGCTAAATCCCCAGCGAGGGGCGGGGGGGCAGGGGGGGGCGAACGTACATTCGGAAAACGGACGGAAAACGGAAGGATAGTAGCTATCGGTACATCCACAGCGACGGGGAGGGGGGTCATGCATGGTCGAGAAGGTTTAACACACAATACAGTCCAGTGCTACCAAGACGGTGCGCGCGGGGGGGTCGGCAACACGATCATAAGAAAATGACGCTGGAGACTAAAGGTAAAAATGTATTTCGCGTCGAAAAAACGGTACGAACTTTAACTCTAACTCCTCCACCGATTAGGCGTGTTCTATTTTTTGTGGTTCTCTTCGCTTGACGTCGTAATACCGTTCCACTACTTCAATGACCTTTCTTGAATTTAATGCGTTCTCTTTTTTTCGCCTTGCCGTTTAGTTTTTCTTGTGGGGTATTATCTTCCACAACATGGAAAACATTTTCTTGTCCGCTCGATTTTCCCTCTAAAACCAGCATGTATAGGTAATTATCCGCTCGATTTTCCCGCAACACCAGAGTAGTTGTAGTTGTCCGAACGATTTTCACTCTAAAACCAAAGTAATTCTGGGTCTAATGTATACTTAGTTGTAGCCCCATTTGATCTTTCCAGTTTGGTCCAGGCGTGACTAATGCTTTTTTTTTGCGATGTCAACTTACAACACCCGGACAGCACGACGTACATATGATGTACTGCTGTAGATCCCTCAGCACGGCATACGATGTACAGTAGATCTATCTGGAGGCCACCGCTCTTCCCCTGGGTTATACCTGTGCGAACCCTGATACTTGTCGGCTGATTTTTACGACAGTTGCAAGAGGAGACGACTTGTTCGTTGTATTTTTTAGTGAACGAAATAAGCACAAGGTCCAGGTGCTCCTTTATGACCCGTGTAGAGCTGCCTGCGCTCACGTTTTCGGGCACAAACTACTTGGAATTTGGGTAGGATATTCCTTGGAGTGGCACAGACAAATTCGCGGGTACACACGAATACGAAAAGCAACAAGAGCTCTGTAAGTGCAATAGTGCCACGACAATGCTGCCGACGTCAGCTTGGGTCGCTCTTTGATCGGGTTGTGGTTCAACCAAACCAACAAATTACGGCTTCAAATGCATGGAAAAAAAGTACTGCAGAAAAGTCCCGAATACGCGCGCGTAAAAAATACGCACAAAAGGGATGCAAGGGGTACAAAGAAGGCGAGTGTGTAGCGCGGCAACAGCAGGACATCGTTACTGCTATTTTCCACTTAACAAAAATATTTTTTCTCTACCGGTAATAGTTAGAGCTGCCGTGTGTGGCATCAACCAAACATTTTTTTTTGAACAAACCATAAATTACATGAGACAGCGAGGACGTCGTTCAACGGGCGCCGGATCTCTGGTTTGAACTTTTTACGGAGCCATATATTTGCTTCACGGCAATCTCAGCCACAAGGGGGACCTAGTCGCGGAGAAATTGAGTACCGAGACTTAAACGAGAGCTCCTGCAAAAATAGTCAGGTGTAAATGGTAGCCCTCGCAGGGTACGTATATTGGCCGTGATCGTTGCATCGGCTGCCACAATAAGTCCAAGAGGGGGATGCTTCCAACGCATATTGCAAGATGGTATCTATAACCCTTGTTCAGCCAAAAGTGGACTACCTACGAGAAGACGATTACGACCGACGAGTAGACGGCCGTTGCAGCTTGCACTCATAGCGAGCACAGCACTATTTGGTGCTACAGTCAGCCAGTCGCTGGCTTGTCGCCTATCCACGGCACACACCCTTTGGACATACCGTACTATCCATATATATACCAAACGCCACCTGCACTTGACAGACACGCAACGCACGCTTTTCGTTTCATCCCCCAGAAAAACGGCGAAAAATGTCCACCACGATCGACAAAAAATACCAGGCGTCGTGCAAAAGGTAACGGTTATTACAAGAAAGCGATGCCGGACAAGCAGCACGCATAAAAACAAAGGCAATTCACCTCTCCTCTCCGCCAGACAAGAGGACCTTAACCCTAGCAACACCAGCCAATCGGAATGCTTGATTCAACAAGCTCCAACAAATTGACTGCCCAAACAGAGAAAATCCGAACGAGGCAGCAAAGCCGCCCCAACACGAAATCCATACTACGCTTGAACCATGAGCCCACATCTGGGCTCTATCGCGGTATGCTCACGCCCTTGGGGTGAAGTTGAGGTTTTGCACTTCGTGCAGAAGCTTTATGCGCGGCCCCTTAGGGAACCCTAGGTCCTTCAAGTCGTCCTGCAACAACGCGCAACAGGGGAAAATAGCATCGGTGTAGAAAACATGAGTTAGGGCAGCACAATCATGAGCGAAATGCCCTACCCAACAAACCATGTGTCGCACACTGAGCGCCGTGAAACTTGTCGTTTGTTTCGGGGCGCTGAAAAGCGCTACCAGGTACGTGATCAAGCACATGAGTAAACAAAATACGGTATGGAATCAAAGGTCCTCACTCCCTAGCCCGCAAAGGCCACACGAGGCAACCCACGCGCCGCTGCACCACACCAACGGCGTGCCTCGCGGCCGTTTCCACGGACTATTAATAGCGGTATGCGCGAAGACGGGCTGTACTCACAGCGAGCGTCGTCAACACGACATACATTTTGGCGAGCTACACAACACACCCGCGCAACGCAGCGTGCGCTTAGTAAACATCAAAAGTGCACAATAGCGCTTGGAGACCACGATAGAGATCCGTCGACACTACACCGAGACTGAAAAACACACTACTACAGTAGTACGATATGTTGAACACACTACAACAGTAGTGTGTTATACTGTACCTGGTATATATGTACGACACAGCTCATAATCGTCATTTCGAGAAAAGCCTACACACTGTAACGCTGACACACACATCTGTATAAAACATCGTACCTCGCCGAAGAGTCGCAGCGCATCCATATCCACCTCGGCCTCCGCAAGCACCGGCACATACTTGCTGAGGTTAAGCCTTGCGAGCATGTCTATCATGCCGCTCACCACACCGTCCCCGCTCGACGACTGAAGGTTCGAGTGAAGGTTCTCCCTGCCCTCTCCCGATCGAGGAGAGCTACTGGACGGCCAGTCCATGGAGCCAGTGTACGACGACGTTCCTCCCATCGACAACGACCCCGCCTGAACCGCCGCCGCCACAGACGACGCTAGCGGACGCACATCGTTTCCGGCATCACTGCTCAAAGGCGACTCCGCCCCTGAGCCAGTGCCGGACAAGGAGCTCGATCCCAGCCCCGACGTGGAGCCAAGACCGGAGCCTGAGCCGGGGGACGCAGGAACGATATTTCCGAGGCCGCCGTTGCTACAGCTGCCAAACTCGTCTCCTGCGAGTAAACCGGATCCGAACAATCCGGGGTTCGAATGCGAGCGTGGTCCACCCGCATGGGTGACAATGGGAGCGGTAGCAGGAGCGGACGTGCCCCCCAGGACCAACCCCCGTTCGATGCCTCCGCCCGTCGACAGAAAGTCACCCCCCAGCAACCCGGGCCCTACCAACGTTTGCGGCTGCTGCCCAAGCTGGTGGTCGACGGATGATAACGAGTGACCGAAAAGCGACTCGTGCGGAGACGCGTGCCGTGGGGGTTGGTGATGTGCCGTGGGATGCGCTTGCGCTTGCGTGCCGAAGCCGTTAACGCCGCCACCGCCGTCGAGGTACAAAAGGCTATTCGAAGGATCGTACATACCAGTATTACCAGTAATACCGGTCTGACTAGCAGCACCAGCAGCATGCTGGACGGGGTTAACGCCAACGCCGTTGTGTCCGATGCCGTCCAAGAACAGACCACCACCACCGAGAGGAGGCGAGGTCATAGGAGACGTCGACGGTGTTCCGGACACCACCTTCAGCGGTACGGTGTGCGGCTGTCCGTTTGACGCCGGCAGCTGCTGCGGCTGCTGCTGCTGCACTGGAGCGTTCGCAAATCCGCCCAGCTCGCGGGGCCTTGGCACTTCAAGTGCCAGCGCAGCAGGAGGCACCACTGGTGGTTGCGGCGGCTGCGGCGGCGGCGGCGTTGGCGGCGGCGGTCCGTGCACGCTTGGGCTCGGAGTCGGATTCGGGGGGGCATTACGTTTTGCATCATCGACAATCGGACCGGAACCCCGGCCACGACCTCGCGTCCGATGCCCCCCAGATCCGGGGGCCGCGGGCGGTGCTGGTGCGGTGGGTGCGGTAGAAGACGCGGCGGAGTCCGGTCCGTCTTCGCTGCTCCCTCCTTCCCAGGGGGCTTTGGCAATCGGGGTGGTGCCCTCGATGTAGCCACGGAGGATTCCCATAAGGTACGCGCTTTTGTTGTTGATGTCCCGCCGATGCTTCGAGGCCTCCTTGTAGTTCTTCAGAGCCGCCAGCGCCTGCTCCTCTCCGAGCCTCGCGAGCTGCTTGATCAAGCCAACGTCTTCGAGGACAGCCTTGTCTTTGCCCGCCTCGAATAACTTCTCCAACTGCTTGCGCACAGGAGCCTCAAGGTACGAGATCGGCCGGACGCCAGACGCGTGGCAGTTCCCGATCCCTCCACTGTTCGCGGCTGCGGTCGCTTGCGAGGAAGACAACGCCGTCGCTTGCTGCGGGGGGCCGCCCGAGCCGTGAATCGCGCCGTTTCTACTCATAGATCCGTTTTGAGAACTTGCGTGTCCGTTGGCGGAGGACGATAGGGCTGCCGCGGGATTCGGGGGCGATAAACCTTCGCTGCTCGGCGCCAAGACGGCGGCGTTGCGAGACTGGTGGGTCGCGTTGCCGGGGACACCGACGACGGCGACGCCGTCCTGGTACTGCTTCAGGAATCCAATCAGGTACCCACATCGGTTGTCGATCGCGTCTCGTCCGCGACGTTGGACCGTCGCGCGGTATTTTTTGAGCGCCGCGAGTGCCTGCACGTAGAGTAGAGACGAGCAATCCGGTAACGTTCGCCCACGATAAGTTATTATTAGTCGCTTATTATTGTCAGCAAAGAAGAGGAAACGAGGTGTGTTTACCAACGAAACGTATTCGTTTCTTCAAAAAAAGATTGAGCACAACACACACCACGCGTCATTGAGAGTCAAAGAAAAGGTACTTGCGGCTCCTGCAGCGGCATTCGAGCCTTACCGCAATAACAATAAAAATAACAATAACAAATTTGTTAATGTGAGGCGGTACATCACGTCCACGCGCAACGACCAAACCTGTTGGGGGTGGTTTCAATAGCAGTCGCCCCACGCGCGAACCATGGGCGGTTCCAGCGCGTGACGATGCCAACGAATCAACTCTACATTTAATCTAGAGAGCGAGCGAAAACCCGGCGCGTGAAGCACGGGCGGCTCCACCGCGAGAGCATGCCAACGCATCAAGTCTACGTCACCAAACGTGACGTGCATACTACTAAACATAATATCACAACCCTTACGAAATGGGAGCGCTCCTGAATGCAGCGCGACGCTGTACCCGCATTCATGAGCGCAACGGCCTGATTTGTTTTTAAACCGCCACCGAAACACGTTGCGGAGCCCGCGACCGCCCCGGCCGACCTCGAGACACCCAAGGGTTGGGGATAGGGTTATGGTTGGGGTAAGCTTGGGTCTGGGCCGACGAGCAAGACTGCAATTAATCAGGTTGCGCTGCACGAATGCGGGTGCGGCGCCGCGCTGCAATTAGGGGCTGCTCCCCTACAAGAACGCCGCGCACCACAACAAGCCGACTTACAATACCATTTTTAGTATTAGTAGCCCAAACTTCATCTACTCCAGCGCGGGGTTGTAAGCCTCGACGGTGCCTGCACAAGGGCTGTGCAGTCGTATTCGTATTGTGTGGTATCTACTACCAGTACCAGGTGCCTGGTATGTATTAAATATACCAGGTAAGTATCTGTATGTCTCACCTGCTCTTCGGGAACCTTAGCCAAAAGCTCCATCAACGCGCGGTCCTCCAACACCACCCTGTCAACAACCGGATCGAACACGGCATCCACCGCCCGCCGGACAGCAGGGCTCAGGCGCTCGATAAGCCTTTGAGCCGATCCAGGGGTTCCCGCGGCAGGGCCGAGCTTGCTAGACTGGATGAGCGACATGAGATACGCCGCTTTGTTTTGGATCCGCCCGCTGCCTTGCCGCTGTACATTGGCGCAATACGTATCCAGCACCTTCAGGGCCTGGGGGGACATGGATTAGGGAGGAAGTTCGAGAGCGTGTCGAGCAACAGCATAGGAAGCATACAAACCATACGAGCGACTGCAGCAGTAGCTGGCGGATATTACTGCTTCGTACCCCTTTGCGGCTATGATGTCAATGCTATCATACAGAGGGAAAACATATCGAAACTACCGTAAATGACGATGAAAGCATCGTCCTCGCGAAGTAATCCGGGCTTCTGGGTTGGGAGATGTGTCCGAATTGCAACATAAGGTACTAGACTTTAGCATGCAAAATACGCGCGCAGCATGGTAGCATGGTAGTATAGCATGGTGATGCTTGCTTGTGCTGATGCATGCTCTTCCTGTTAATATACCAGGTATAGGTATTAATATGATACCAAAGGCGTTAGGAGGCGGCAGTTTAGGCCTGCGAAGAACGGCCGTCTTGTACTATTGTACTATTATTAGTCTTCGGGTAGGAGCTCCTTAAGGTAACCTTAAGGTAACACGACTGGCGGCGCCCAAACCTGCCGTCTCCTGAGATATTTACTTCCTAATCATTAATAGACGCTTGATCAGATCGTCGCTTTTTGGGTCAGCTTGTCAGCAGTCAGCATGTCAGCATACATGAACCCCCAAAAGGTTAACCCGGAATTGGCCAACGGCGAGAGGCAAGAGGCAGAAATATACGTTCGTCGTGACTCCACTGCTATTGGCTGTTTTAGGTCTGGTCGTCCGGTCTGCAGGTCTGCACAACAAATATCGCACAAGAAAGATACGTATCATGACTCCGGGAAGCCCGACCTGTACCGGTACGCACGAGCTTTCGAGAACGCCCTCCAAGGACGAGTGTGACTACAAAGTGTAGCTGCTATAACGTGGAAGCACCCGATCAAACTGGCTCCTTTCGACTAACTATAATACCACAGGTCCTACCAGTATCACATACATTATTGTTACGATTGATGTAGTCCCTCTTGTCACTTTTGATTTGCAGGCAGGCGGGGGTGATGAGTCATGAGTGATGAGCAAGTTGCCGCTCCGAAAAAAATCGAGACTGGGACTCGCTCGTCAGTATTTTTGTATTTTTTTAGGAAGCCGGGGTTTTCCAGTCGCGGTTTGGCGACGTATATATAATATCACGCCATTTTGAATCCCCGGAAACAATAGCTGATAGTATAGGATCGGGCGCGGCAAACTCTTCAAATCTAGGGTAAAATCGAATAGGGTGTCGTACGTATTTTTTTGGGAATAACCATTTCAAGAGGTCGATAGGTCGATATATTATTATAGACCTTCGCCCGGACAGCAGTACGGCGGTAGTGCTCGTACGAAAGTGCAAGGCACAGATCATGGTACATAGGGACAACCGTCTGTGTTTGACACCGCAGGGATGGGAGGAGTGGCAACAATACTAACTGGCCAGCAGAGTCGTTGTCGGCGGTGGTGATGGCACAACGTCCTCTCTCTGTACTGCTCTGTGCGGCAGAGGGCAGGTGTATATTTTTCAAAATATGCAGCTGATGATACGTCTAAATTTCTGCTGGTTTGCATTGGCTATTCCACCGCATCGCTGGATATCGATGGCCGTTTTCTGCGCCATACCGCCCGACCTATGCCCGCGCTGAGACAACGGCCAAACAGAGATGTCTACAGAGGTGCTGTTCCGACACGTAGCAAGCGCGTTAGGCTTCGACCAAGCTAACGACATTTCGAGTTCGATGAAAGGTTCAAATGGCCGGGATCTACGAAACCAACTGCTGTTACAGGTTACAGCAAGCAGTACCAAGGTACACGGCAGACGAAGGCTCGTCTGCTGGTGCTTGTATTGTAGACCATAGACTGCCCGCTTCTTTACGACAAAAAAGAGAGACCGGTCTACGTCGTAGAGAATGAAACCAAGCATTTTCAAAATATCTTCTCTTCTTCTGACACCCTAAGCCCCGAACGCACTGCACAAGAGACACACGAGGCCACACATGTCCAGCAAACGACAGACACGCCATGCACTACTATACTCGACGCACGACGCACCTGTTTCGTTTGCAGCTCCGACAGGCCGTTGAGCAGCGGCTCGTCCTTGAGCACGGCGCGGTCGCTGTCAACCGAGAAAACTTCCTCGGCCATCTTTCGCACAGGTCCCCGCAGCTTATCTAACGGCCCACGGCCCGCCGAGCGCGTCGCTTGCCGCGGCATGGTGGACGACAACTGCAAGACAAGTAGGCGAGGGATTGGTGGGAGGTGGCGCTGTGAGAGGCGTGCGGTGGGTGTCGGCAAGGCCTCGGAGCGGATGGATTTGAGCGCGCCAATGCACAGGCCAGAAAGAAAATAGTCGGTTTTGTCTAGGCCAGATCAAACGATCTTTACCGCTCTCGTGGCGGTGTGCAACGGTCTAGCTCCACGCCGACCGGTGACGACCATGGTAGGCAAGGCACTTCTCAATTGGGGACTCACCAACACTCCAGCGAAGTGAGACTCCCGTCGAGGAAGCAAAGCGTGAACCCCGGCCCACCCAAATTAAATTTTGAGTCACACCTTCGCAGGCGTTATTGTCAGGGGGCTCTGAAGAAACGTAGATTTGCACCAGCAAGATCAAGGGCACAACAACAAAGGTAGCACCCAGAACACTGCTTGCTGCGTGCTCCCTGGGGGACAGATTGTGCCCGCCGCTCTACTGCTTGCTGCCCTGTGTATCGTGAGTGACTCCCTGCCGTTTTTTGTGGCGATCCTGGCTTGCTCGTCTGACGGTGCTTCCGAAAGTACAGAGCACAATTCAAAATTGTTGAGAAAAGCTGTCGCGGATGAAATCTCGAAATCGTAGTCGTTTGGTCTCTTCGAACTTTCGAAACGAGGAACACGAAAAACCAAAAAAGGAACAGGGGAAGGAAAAAGTGAAGAAAAACAAACGTTTTCTTTTTCTTTTTATGGAATGGGGGGGGGGGGGCTTTAAAAACGTACCAGGTATGCTTGCTGTGCTCTCGATCTGCTTTTGATTAATTAAATGATTAAATCTGTTTTTGTACGCCTCCTATGATATGCTAAAATTGTCTATCTTGTCGCGTACCTGGTACTGTCTTGTATGTATGACAAGACAGTATAGTAGTACGCGACACCAGTCAGTTAATAATCTCTTATTTCTGGCCAGGCTGGAATTCGTATATAAGGCAGGGTGTGGCACACACTATTTTCAGTACGATAGAGAGAGGCCCTGTTCTTATTTTTTTTCCAAAACACGAGCCTGATATTCTTAATTGTCAGATTCTTAACAACTAAATAAACTGTCGTCGCGTATTGTACTGCTGCTGTACATAATCAATCGTGATATTTGCGGGTGATCGGAAAATAAAAAATACACCCTCAGTTAGTTGACTTTACGTCGACGGCTGATGGTATATACCTTTTTTTCATAATAATAATGATGTGGTCGTTTTCGTTTTCATACAAAATCACTCTTCTGTATATTTGCGTCTGTACAGAGTGTACAGCAGTATGGTGTGTGTTATGACTGAGTATCCAGAGGATCAGGAAACAAAACAAAAAACAGAGAGTAAAAGTATCATGAGTGATGAGAAGCAAACGGAGAAGGAGAGAGGAATAACAACAATATGTGCAACGGCGTCGCTACCCATACAACACGAAAATCACGGGGGAGGTAAATATAGGCAACAAGGAAGGACTACTATCAATACTACACTACACTGTATAGTTACACCTATTGCAGGCGAGGCACGCACCATGTAGTATATGTGTGGTAGCCAGCAGCGCCTTCAGGTTCTCTTTTTCTTTCGAGATAATGTAAAAAGCCCCCACAAGCACGCTAGAGCCAAGACCCTTCACACAAAATGCCCCCCCCCCCCACCTCCGACAGTCTCGCCTGCGATCTTCGTCTGCCATTCTCGGTATACTGCAGTCCTATCCGTGTTCCTCTCGGTCTATACCCGCCTGCACCATCTGCCCGCCTTCCGTGTTGCTTCGGGCCACCCGTCGACCTACAGTAGATTCCGATATATCCTTTCTGTGTACTGCTGTAGATACAGTACATGGTCGACATATTTGCGCACTCCATCAATTTATTTTCTCCGTCCTCCGAGTTGAAGCAATTGCCACCGACTAGCCCCCTAAACACCACCACCTCCTTCGGCAGGCGCTCCTCTCCCATGCGTGCAACCAACCTCGCGAATAACACCCTCTGTTTGCGCACCCCCGTCTCAACAGTGCTCTCGCCCCCTGTCTATAAGTAAGAGTGCGTCGGCGTAGGACGTGGAAACAGCGGGTAATCAACCCCTGCGTCCCGAAAAGGGAGCGCCTACCTTCACATCATCCAGGACTGGTTTATTTCGCCGTTGACTATGGTTTTAGCCTTGGTCGACCTGTGACCGCGTCCCCCGAGAAAAACCACCCCTCGCCACCGCCATTTGACCAACACGATACGCCAACGTCAAGACCTCTAAAACCGCAGTGTCGTTTCTCTTCGCGGCTTTCAACGCCTTGCGCCGACGGTTACTACATATATTACGATCGCGAGCTCTTCTACACGACCACAGGGGTTAGGGCTGGCTACACCTTTGACGCCTCACGACGGTAACGGACGTCGCCGCAACCAAACACTGTCGACCAGCATACCCACGCGCGTTTGTTCCACTTTCGTTGCGCTCGCGGATCCTACGACCGGGACATCACTCGTATGCTCAGTATATATTCATAACGGATTGCTGATGATTGACATAGACACCTCCACCCCGTGGTGG
Organism: Alaria marginata; assembly: GCA_037833945.1. Classification (NCBI taxonomy): domain Eukaryota; class Phaeophyceae; order Laminariales; family Alariaceae; genus Alaria; species Alaria marginata. Next base: position 6,560 of record JBBMKB010009119.1, on the reverse strand, counting down.
CTCGATGCCGTTGCGCAAGACGTCCCGCCAAATAATCTGCAACCCTAACCTTTCCCCGCTGCTACCCAACAGCCCTGGTGACGTCGTCAGCGTCGATTACTTTAGGCCACAGCGCGGAAATGCGCATACCCTCCTCATCTCCGATCGCTGTGTGTCAGTACTGCATAGAACGCATACCTGTACTGTATATCCCAACAGGTTATTGGCCCCCATCAATGTTTCCTGCCTTGGCATTTTTTCGTGACAGGTCGCAGCACAATATTGCTGCCCTATAAAATAGTGTTCTAGCATCTGGGTTGCTTTTTCCCTTGCTCGCGTTTGATGTAGTTTCTTATTTCGCTCAGTACTACAGTAGTCTTACTTGTCGCCCACCACCTTGCGGGCGTGCTTTAGGCCTTCTGCGATTACTATAACACGCGCCTGTTCTGCCAGCTTGCACCGGTGACATATCGTCCCACCGCACCGCCCCCCCTTCGTGTTCTGTTGCGTGTCTTGTGTCTTTAGTTTTTCGTGCTGCATGCCGATCTGTTTTTTTTCTTCTCTACGTTCTGCTTTTGTCGTCTCAGTGCTCCCCCCCCGCTGTCCCGGGTATGCCACAAGGGTACAAACCCTGCCTCAACGCCAACTACACTAGCTAGAACTCAAATTTCAGGGAAACGTTAGCATGCTGGGTACACGACCGACCCCCAATGGATTATTTTGGAATTGTCGCCAGGGGTGTACCATACGGGGGTGTTTCAACATGACGAGGTGTGGCATAGGTCTGTCGCCCTACTTCCTTGTTATAGTTTTGATGAGCCGTATCTTCGATGCCGAATTCTGGATCTTATGTTTTTGCCATCCTTATTTCGTTGTTGGATCTGCATCTACGACTCTTCGGTGTGGGCTCGTAAATTTATTGAGTGCAACAGCATAAATAGTACAGGAGCGACGCATTTGTTAAGAAAACATGCTACCCAGGGTATTTAGTGTTGAACGCTTGTAGCTGGCGTTTGGTAAGCACGAGGGACCACGTTTGTCTCGCGAACATCGTTCACTAGCCCAATGATGACCGCTGACGACCGAAATGTTCTTGTTTCTCGACGTTAATGCGTTTCAACCGACCATTCCTGCTGATAGGACGCGGCATCGTGAACCCGTTAGTCAAAACGCAATAGTTAATTATCAACACCTGTACTATAGCCTACGGTCCGAGAAACGATATGCCCCAGTATAACGACCAGTTAACCACATTTCCCCGCCGAACAGATAATGTTTTCGCCCTCCGTAGTTCACCTGAAGTGTGGTCACCCCGACACTTAACGTGGCCTGCAAGAAAGGAAGCTGCATTATCAACGTTCACCGCCGTGGCGGCGAACATTTTATAATCATAAAATGCTTGCTAATCGTCAAAATGCTCCCAGTCGTTGGCTTGACCTCGGTACACTGTTGAAGAAGTTGCGACTTCTGACGCGCCAACTGCTGCAGGGAGTCCTCCTGACCCCCTTGTAGGCGAGCCATGGTAGGGAGTTTAGATCTCATCGTCCCAGTTACTGTTGTCAGAGGTATCTGAGTCTATCCGATGGCTCGCTTGCTTAGCTGGTGTGTCCGACGCCAGCTTTGGTGGGGCTATCCTGCTCTTCGAAAAACAAATGCAACGGGCGCATTTGAGGGTAGCCGTTGTTGGTGCTGAGCAAGTGTGGTTGAGGACGAATCAGTGAGCCGTCGGTATAGCCGAGAATTTTCCATGATGTCCAATAGACCGGACGAAAGGTGCGCTATCACTTAAATATATGTGGAAAGTATACCGCCTCCGTGTGCTGGGTGGGACCTGATAACATGGCAGCACACTCCATAGGTCGAAAATGCTTCGTGTGCCTTTACTTGCTGACCCAACCCTTCTGCTGAACGCGACTGAAGGTACCTTCAGACTCCGTACTAGCATCATATACATATAAATAGTTACCGGGCGAGTTAGCTGGCACTGCATGCTAGTTTGATACCAGGTGCAAGCTAAGTTCGTGGCTTTCCGTTCGTAGTTGTTACATGACACGAATCGAAGCAAACTATTTCAGCTCTTATACCCACCTCGGAGGAGGCACCCCTTGTCCCCGACGTCCGTTCCGCGGAACACCGGCCGGGGGAGGTCCTGCCGGCGAAGGCACACATCTCTCACGGTGCATCTTCGCTAATTTCTTCCTAACGTTTTCGCAAGGGCGCTTGCAATCGCTTCCTTTTCTAATATCAGCTCGGGCGCCCTCGTCGGCTTCCTTTGCCGCGGTCTCCAGAGCTAGGACGGCGGCGTTAGCCCTCCTCCGCTGTTTCTCTATCTCTATATCAAAATCATCCTCCTCGTCACCATCATCGTCGGAATCGCCGAGGTTGATCGGCCCGTAGTCGGTCGACGGTGAAATTTTACCATCGAACCGTCGCGGCTGCTGTTGATCCCCGTTAAAGGCAATGCACAAGAGGAAGTAGGTGGCGGCAGCGTTGGCGATTTGCAAGCGGGGTGCTAGCATTAGTATGGGTTGCGGTATCGTGGCAAGTAACGTAAACAGACGAAGAAGTACTGCAAGTCTAGCCAGAGTAATGGATGCGGGTGGGAAGTGGGCGGGCCGCCATGAGACCGGTGTTGACGCAAGCCGTACATGTTACGCGGCTCTCGTTGGGTCACGAGGGCGACCAAGGTGCAAGCATGCGACGACAAGAACTCACGTCTTGCGCTTCTGCCCCATCGCTCCATTCGACGTCCGCAGCGCTCGTTCTCCGACCTTTCCTTGTGGGCTTGAGACCGTTCTCGAGACCGTTCTCGAGGTTGACGCGTTCGGACTCCAGCCCCTGCCCGGGAGGCGTGTGTGTGCGCTCAATCTCGCCTTGGACCCGTGCCGGAGACTGAAGTGGTCGGCTTGCAAGGAACTCTTTCGGGGGTGGAAGGGTGAAGTTCACAGACCCCAGATCTTCTGGATCATTTTTTCCTGAAATGTGGCGGTGAAGTCGCGACGTCGCCGACTGCCCCTGCCGAGGACCTTCCCGATCTAATATTTCGAGTTGAGGGACTAGCGTATCGTTTTCTGCTTCCTCGTCAAACCCCCCCTCCTCATCTTGATTGCTACCTTTCAGCTCGTTTTCAAGCGCGAGACCGTCAGTTCCCTGGTGCGCTTGCGCTACCGTGCCGCCGTTACATTCCTGGAGATGTCCCGCCGTACAGTCGCGACCTACGCTTGCATTGAGCTCAATTGGTTTGACGTTTTCACTGCCTGAGGAGCCGGCCCTTAACGGAGCCGACCTCTCGAAGCCATGATCAGCTCGGGACAACTTATTATCGTTAGCCTTATCGCACCGCCTTTCCGTTGCCCCCGCGGTATCAGGACCCCCTGAACCAGTAGGCCGGATACCTCGTGATTCGACCCGTTCAACATCCCTCGAGGTTGAAGTTTTTCGGCGTTCCCTATCCCCGCCGTCGCTGTCCAAATCACCATCAGAAATATATTTGTGATTACTCTCGATGCTTAATCGAATAGTCTGTTTTCCCGTACTACGCTCGTTCCCTTCGAAGTCGGTGCCACCCTTACCCTTGCTGCCGTCCTTGCGGCTGGCTTCTATCTCAGTATCATTGCGCTGCTCACCACTGCCGCCGTCTTTTTTTGCTATCCAGTTGTCAGCACCTCTATGTCGACCGTGCTGCGATGATTTTTTTTCACGCGCTCGAACCATTTTATGACCGTCGGCGCCCTTGACACCGTCATTGCTTGAGTCTTGTGAGCATGTGTCACCATCTTCTGACGAACGGAGTCCCTGGCGGCGGCCATTTTGACGGCATTTGTTGCCTGCTTGTGCGGCACTACCATCGTCACCATCTCCATGGTGAGCTTTCCTGCCAAGCGCTCGACGTGGATCACCACGGGGTGTGCCACAAGATGCATTGCGCCTCCCCGATTCCCGCGAACCGCCCGTTCCCGCTTTAGAGCTGCCGCTATCTCGAACCACAGGTTTGCTTCGCTCATGACTATTATTTGATTTGGTGGGAAGTCGGGAACGTTCTTCACCCGATGAGGGGTTGCTTTCGTCGTCATCAAGAGAGGGGGTCGCTTGCGGCTTGATACGTCCGTTGCTCTCCTCATCTTCGTCAGGCAATCGGTCGTGATCGTCGTTTCTTGTAGATGGCGATTCTCTTGCTTCTGGCTTCGGCGGGGATGTGCGGGAAGAAATAGTGGACTGGCTATCGCTCATTTCCTTCTGTGCTGGGGCATTACCTGTTCAAAGTCACCACAGGAAGATAAACTGGCCATATGGACATGGTGTATATAGACAATGTACAAGTCAACAGCATCCTGAAAAGACACGATAGTATTAGGTTACCTCCTGTAGTATTAGATTACCTCCTGAAGTACTGTCAATATTAATAGTGCATAGAAGCGTACCATGGTAATATGCAACACAATCGCAGTGAGATACCAGGTATCAGATATACAGTATATGATACAGCATTCTCGATGTTCACTGAACGGGTTCGAACATGCATTATGTCTATACATACAGATACGTATAACATGCTTGGACATGTTTCTGTTTACGCTCAGAGGAGCAGCCTGGCTCGTTAGTTTATTTTTTGCCACTCACGTCCTAGCTTGACGAAGGCCCCCGGGCATAACTTGGCCAGCCCTGTCACCCACACGTTGTGCTCAGCCCTCGTTTGGGCGTACAGATATAACGTGCGTGCCACAGACGTGAGTATCATTGTATCCTGAATCTCGGCGATTTCGGTCATGTCCTTGAGATAGATCCAACCTCGGACTACCGGATCGGCCATGTTCTTGTAGTAGCACAGCGCCAGCTCATCACCTCCCTGCGGATAAAATAACCAACCAATCAGTTGAGATACGCGAGTCATGAACCAGCTTGGTCACTGGGCGGGCCCGGGCTCGTGACTGCAGTGTGTCGTATGATACTGACACACACAATACCTTCTCTACGAGCAGCTCATTTTGTAAGACTAGGTTACGAGGTCAGCAAAGTAACCTGGTATCTGTCAAACACACTTTGTTCACCTCGATCGTTCGGACCCTGAAGTAGCGTTTGTTGATGTCGCCTGTTAGGCCATGGAGAAGACTCATCTTGGATTTTTCCTTCATGAGGTACCCTTGCAGCATCGATGCGTCCGCCATGGTCTTCTATGCGAACCTCAAAGGCTGTGTCTGGCAGTACTTGATCATACAAAACATACATTTTTTTTTCCTGATCGGTTTCACGACTAGGAGGCCTTTGCAGGTAGGGTGACAGGGGACATCTGGGCGACCTGCCAACTGCCGTCAAATACAAAACTGCAGTGACCACCATCACTACCGCACACCATGGCTGGCCGTGTACTGGCGCGTCTCCCAAGACCAAGCCCTTCTCTGTACCGTCGGCATAGCCTGCCCTCGCTCGGTCTCCTCGGGAATGCTAGCAGCCACCGGCGAGAGAGTCGAGACGATGATTCGTATGCCAGAGCCCAGGCACTCGTCGCTCAGACCCGAGATATCCACGTAACGCGGCGCAACGAGTCGTCGGTGCTGGTCGCTGGAGCAGGGATTGCTGTGTCGGCGATGGCAGTGCGGTATGGCCTGCAGGAGTACAATAAATACAAGGTAGGTGATCGGCTTCAGACTGGTACTACTCTCCCCCAGCAGTGATGTCGATGCCCTTGTGTAAAGCAGTCAGCCTCCAAGTGTCCCGTGTGAAAGTTCTCGAAGGACCTTTGAATCGTATTGCTACTGACGTAATACAGCAGTAGTATGATACCAGAGGTACAGAGCAGCAGTAGAGTGTACCAGTACGTACACGGCAAGGTAGCAGCCGAAGAGAGCGAGCGAGGACCCAAAGTGCTACCGGTAGTTCAGTACGTACCATAGAGACGATAGACGGGTAGTGCTATTGCCAAATCGTCTGCAGATAGTACCATACGATGCAGAGCTCTTCAGCTATATGTGTCCCGTTACCGTAGTATTTTTAGTAGACTTCAGCATGCTACGTACTGCTGCTGTAAACAATAGGTGTACTACGGAGTGTTGGCTAAGTGAGAAAGCTACTGACAGTTGTCACATGGAAAGCTACTTTGTAACAGCTATATACAATAGGTAGTTGCCCACGTGGGAGAAAGCTACTGCTGCAACCAGTTTCAAGAGGTAGTGTTGCCCATGCGGGAGAAAGCTACTGCTACTGTAGTCTACCTGCCGTGAAGGCCGTTATGGCGCGAGCAGAAGGGAGCGAAGGGGGACCCAGAGTACTATTAATACTTCAGTACATAAGAGACGATAACGATAGACAATGCGTGCTTTTGCCCAACAACCTGCTGACAGACGGGGACCCAGAGTACTCGTACTGTCCTTGAGTACATACCAGGTATCATAGAGACGATAGACGATGCGTGCTATTGCCCAATCACCTACTGACTACTGACAGCAACCTTTCATTTGCGATGTAAAGCTCTTGAGCTTGTAAGAGGAGTTGCTAATATACCTCCAGGCTCCCTCGTCTCTCGTTTTTTTTACAGTGCGGCAGTATCGTACTTACCTACTCTACTTACAGTACTGCTCGTAAAC
>JBBMKB010009008.1:0-17495 GCA_037833945.1 Alaria marginata | reverse complement strand
CACCCAGATTTTTTTATTGCTGCGTAACGCGCGCCATCGCAACCGATTGGGACCATTTCTTCTCGTGCATCACGGGGAGGGGCAATAGTTTTCGATAGCACGGTCGTGGGCCAGGCTAGGACCTCTGAAGCGTACAGACGGCGGGCACAATTTTTTTACCCTTGACCGAAAACAAGCTAAAACACTGATTCCACCGTAAAATCGGAACTAATTCTAGGAAAGAATTCCGAATATGGTCGCGCCCCAAAATCCAAATTCCCCTAACCCGCCTTAAAGCAGGTACCTTATGGTGTGCTCACGCGAATGCAAGCATAACAGGAGGACGCAGGGAACCAGTAATCAGTGCTCAGAAGGAAAACATGTCGAAAACAAATAGCGACTACGACAGCATCGGACACGCGAACCATTATAGCTTGCCCTGCTGCTGGGGTACGATTTTTGCCTGAAATTCAGCGTAGGCACGTATCGTGCGAGGGCAGCACGGCGTCGTTTGGACTACTGCACGCCTGTTCAGACTGTTGATAGGCAACCACCCGCACGCCCTTGCCTTGTACATGGGAACGGCGCTCAACACGGTAGGAGCATCAATAACCATATCTTCATGATGCGGGCATGCCGTGAAAACCCCTATGTTGCACCTCGAGCGCACACCGTACGAAACGAAGAACCTCACCAGCCCGGGCTAGTTTGTGTGGTCGATGCTCTATATATTTGACATTTTTACTATTGCGCTTTTCTCCTCCTGGAGAGTAGTCTATTTATGAACTACGTTAGACGCGTTCTACGATAGAGGTAGCACTTTGAGGCGTTTTGACTTTCTGGATGACGGGGCTCATCAACCATTATAGGAATGTCGTTCTATTTTTGCTGTATGCTCTTTAGGCGAAGACGGGCCACGGGTTTCTTGATCGGATTGCACTTGCAGTTTGCTCTAAATCAGTGTTTCGGTGAGGCGTAGACCTGCTCCAGTGAGGAGCTCAAACAAAAACCTGCTGCACCTCTATCGTGGAATGCGTCGTGCTATATGTATGTTTTCAGGGACACACACCGACTTAAGTCTTGGCGACAGGGTGCCGCTTGCGGAGTACCGCGGGGGCACGTCCCGCGTAAACTCTATGTCAAGCACACACCTAAATGACAGCCCTGTGATGGCTGCGCATTTCGAGTGAATTTCCGCATTTCGAAGCCGGATCCGGGATGAATTTGTCGGAGTCGGAAATCTCGTGGTGCGTGCGTGTGTGTAGTGGAAAACCTCATATAGGTGTACGATGTCCCGGCCTGTGCTTTGGTCGTTTCTCAGCTACGGTAGGGCGGTAGAGGTATATACCCTGTAAGCACTTCAGGGAGGAGCAATTTCTGACTCCGGGGCTCAGCAACCGCGATAAGTACCCAACAAGCCAGTGTTGGAACACCATTTGTGTTTTACGCTTTATTCCGTTGGCCATGGGAAAGCGCATCTGGTTGCACTTTATTTACTTCTGAAAATCAATTTATACAGAACTCCTCAAATACGGTGGCTCAGAATACGTAGACTCTATCATACCTGGTACATAATATGATACCTCTACCGCAGTATCGGTCTATTCGTACGTAATTTTTGTTTCTTTGGCTTGGGTGGTTGCTCGTGGCGGGGTCTACGTCTCGGTCACCCGCTTCCTTGTCATGCTCGCCCAACCCAGCTGCGCCGGGGGCGACCTCGACCGCTCTCCCGCCATGCCGTACGTAGCTGGCCGTTAATTTTAATGGCAACCTTTTTTTCCAGGAGGGGCGACTTCTTTTGGCTTTTTTAAAAACCCGAAGCAGGGGTACTCTTTGTATCCAGGAGTATATCCAGTGTGTGCGCTATCTTCGCGCTTGTATCGATTAATATTTTCTTGCACTGCAACTCTTGGTAGTACGCATTTCTGTCGTATATACGGCCTAGATTGGACTCTTACATCCTTGGCCATTACGGGCACGCGTAAAGCCGAAAGAGGGCGTCAACCCGCCTCCGCGACAAAGCCCGCTTCAAGTACACTATGATTGGTTTAGCCCAAGGACCATGGCTACGGTATTATAATAGCATTGTACCCCCTTTTTCACAATCGGGTTTGAGCCACTCGCCAGAGTGACTCTGTACCTTACTGAAAAAAACGTGTTCAGCCAGTTTTTGGCGCAGCGTAGCTAACCATTCCATGTCGGTGTCATATCGATAAACAGAACCGCACACAATCTTAAATCTGAACGGGAACAGGGGGTTCACTCTTGAGAGTGACCCTTAGCCATTGCCAAAGGAGGTCCCACAAAGGACCCCCCTACCGTAGCCTTGGTCCGAGGAAAATTCGATTATCGTGCGTTGCTGAAAACATCCTCGGATAAACACGTGCTACGGCTGTGAATGTGAATGCGTATGGTCTACAGGCGCGGTAAGATAGGCTGCTGTCGTAACGGATATAAGACGTCCACAGTGGCGGCCCATGCTCGTGGTCTCCAATTTCGGCTTGTTTGTTTTCCTACCCACAAGGGATTTTCTGGTTCGTCGTCTGGCCATGGAAGAGCGTGAGGCTTGAAGGCGGGTAGACGCTTTGTTGAAGAAGGTGTCTATTATAGAGTGTTTGCCGCAAAGCCTGTCACAGTGATTAAATTGCACCTGGCCCCGACCCCCTTCATTTCTAACAATGCCTTAAACACCAGGATTCGCACACAACACTCGGCTTAGCCGCCCACCGTGGACAGCTCGACATGGTCCGGCTTCTCCTCGCCCACGGTGCTGAAGTACGGCCGGGCTCCGACTGCGGATACACCGTTTTCTACACGGCGTGCGCCGGACGGAACTTGTCTATCGTCCAGGAGCTGCTAACAGCCGGCGCCAACATTGATGAGAGATGTAAAGACGGCCGCACCGCGTTGAGCATGTTGGCATATAATGGCGACGTGGAGGTGAGCGGCCAAAATAGTTTGGAGCTGGGTCAAGGAGGTGACAGCTCGTGTAACGAAGACATTCATGTCTTGCGCGTAAAGGCCATTCGAAAAGAACATAATTAATGTCATGAATCGTGACAAAAAACAGTGACATTTCCGGGTATCGTGATATTTGGAATGAATCTGGACTTTGAATCGTTCCGACATTACTCTAAGCTTCGATGTCACGTAGTTCCTGACAAAACCACGTGATATGGGTTTTTGAAAACTCGGCATTTCAGACTTTAAAATGTCGTCGATTCCGACGCGCTGTCGAACCAACGGGGTAGCGTGGCTTCGGTTCCATGGAGAGAGGTTTCACCTCGCGGAGGGCATCATCACGATTGGCCAACCCCGCCGCATCAACGGTGCTCACGAAGTGCCGGCATAAGTACCCGAGGCATCCACTCCGGGTGCGACTTGTTACGGACGCAAGCAATTATGCAGCGTTTTCACATGGAGCTCGATACCCAACCAACCAGAGATCAATGAAGATGTTTGGGGATAATGATAAGGATGCGAAGTGGCGGGCAGAAACGATAACAAAATACTTTAAAAAAAAAGCTCAGTGGGAGAAGAGTGCCAGGCCAATAAGTATGGGTGTTATATCATGCCGCAGCAGAGAGGCCTCATTGAGCTCAAACTTTATTTATATTAAACCGAGACGACGGAATCTTACAACAGTAATGTTGGAACCATAAGGCGGGGACACACAAATTGTGTCCCCGGAGTTGAATAAAGCCTCCTGGTTTTATATACTCAAAAGAGAGAGTGGAATTGGAGCACTTCCATCGTGATCAGCCAAATAACATCATGAAAAAAATATGAAAGCGGTTTGGTCCACAGATCATCTCGCCCGCCCCTCGTTGTGCGCGAGCCACGCCGACAATATCATTTGTGTTTTTTTTCAGGGTATCTGCCTTCTTCGAGGAGGTGCCGTGTTGATAACCAGTGAATCAACGCGGGGGTAGTCACGCTGAATGCGAGGTTCCGGCCGGTCGCGGTGTCGGAAGGCCTTGTCGATCCCAACCTATATACGAATTAAAGCGACGACGGAATGTTACAACAGGAACTGTGACATGTTGTCAGGATTCTTTTTTTTTTTGCGTTCGTTAGGACCGACTATAACATCGAATACTGGATATTTTTGCGGCTCATGACGCTGTCAGTATTTTCTCAATGGAGACTAAGGGGCTTGTAGTATACTCTGATTGGGTCACCGCGAACAGGCCTGCTGCGAGCCGGCCAGGTGTCACATCAAGAGTTCGCCCAAACCCTCAGCGCACCCAGTGTTTGTTGACGGCACTGCAGCAGTATAGTTCAGCATGCAGCAGCTGTTGTAAAGGATTGGGTAGAGTAGAAGCCGAGTGAATTTGTTCTCTCACGGAAGACAACGTCCAAGCTGCCTGCACTGACGATTTCGTATCCAAGCACACCGCCTCAAACTACAAAATCAACGAAACATGCTGCGTTTCTTACAACACTAAATTTACGCTGATTCTTAGTCCTAAAGAGATACAGTATAGGCCCGCCAATAAGAAACGCCTATTTCGAGTGAGCCTGAGTTTCTTATTTGCCATCAACCTTGAGCAACCTTGAGGACAGGTTTAATGTAGGATTTAGTATGGTGCTCGCGCCGGTGCACGAGTTCTTAGTCCTACTTTCGTATCGTCCCTTGAAAAGTGAGCATTTGCTTCTTATTGGATAGTTCCTTATTGGCGGGCCTATACTGTACCAGTCCAACGTATGTGGTTACATGAGCTATAATATGATTTTGAGGTAAAAACAACAATCATCAGTAAGTGATCACGGAAATCAAATGAAAGGTCAACGTACCTGGCGCAACAAACGCAATACAAAGAAGCCACGCTAAGCTGTAAGATCTAGCACCCAACCATCAATGAGCAAACCAGAACCTAAAAAAGACAGCGTTGCATTGCGAACTTCGGATGCAACGCAGATTTTGAAGACGATCATCTGTGCGGGGGCGTCACTGGACATGAGAGACATTAACGGGCTCGCGGCCATCCACCACGCTGCCGCCATGGGCCATATTTCGGCCCTACAAGAACTCGTTTTGGCGGGGTCGAGTCACACGTGGCGCACAAACTTCGCACGCCGCTCGCCCTAGCGTGTATTGGTGGGCATTCGAGGTGCGTCAACTACCTCCTCAATGAGTGCAGCGCGGATCCTGGTGTGGTAGACGCCGGTGGGCACGCTCCCCTCTTGCTGGCCGGGGAGAACGGCAACATTTCTGTGGTCGAAGCTCTGGTGAGGTTTGACGATCGCCAGCTCGGGCCCAATGCCTACCCAGGAGCACTGGTTCGCGCGGTTGTCTATAGGGCCGATAGTGTACTGAAGGTGTTACTCAGCGTCGACGGACGTATGCATGTCAACAGTCGCAGAAAATATATACCTTATAGTCTGTTGCACTATTCTGCGGGATTCTGCAACCCGATTGCGACGTCTATGCTACTGGGGGCGGGTGCGGACGAAAACGCCGTGGACTGCAACGGGGAACTCCCGTTCGACGTCGTTGACGTCTTCAAGCACACTCCCCACATCCTCCGCATTTTCGGTGACGGCTATAAACCTTCTTCACGAGGGTTAGTGGGGCAGCGGCGGGTAAGGCTCATGCTGAAACAAGCCCCGGCATACCGTGCGCGGTCGTGGCGGTGGCCGAATGCGTCGCCGGCATGCGTTCTTTCGCCCACTACCGCGCCGGCTACAAGCCCTGCACAACCAGCACACGGGAAAACAAGAGAGACAGCAACAAAGGGCCAGGTCGAACCGCCGGAGATGAGCCCCGAGGACTTCGATGATGCTCGCGATATCGCGATGGCAGCGATGACCACAAACGCGATGCTGCAGAAGATCGGCGTGCGGGTGTTTCGTCGACCACCCATCACCGTCAGCGGATCGACGATGGACGGTCACCCGATGGTGGTATCGTGTCTGATCAGGTACGTAAAGTATATTGCTGGAGCGGTTCTATAGAGCGAGTTATGGTGTATACGCAGATGCGAAATGCCGCGACAGGAACCGGGCACGAATGCAAGGGGTTTTACAGGCGTTGTCATATGCTGTCTGTAATCCCTGCGACACTGCATCGGAGTGGTGGGCACCCTCCATACGATCGTGCTTCAACACTCAAACACAATGTTAGGATGTATCAGCCTGGCTGTCTTGCCGACCGGGACAGCTGGCTGGCGGGGGTGAGGGAATTTTTTATTCCAGACTCTGCATCTCGATCGCATCTGTCACCGCTCACAGAAAGATGCTCTTCTTCTTCGTTTAGAGGGCCATTCATTCGGTGTCTCGATCGCCACGACCACTGTTTATAGCATTGTGCTGTGGTCTTTAGTTTCTCTTTGATTAGATCAGCATCAGATGTAATACATTTCGTGCCAAGCGCATCTCCTTCCTCGCTTCTACAGGGCCGCTCACTCGGTGTGTCGATGACAGCAGCCACTGTTGACATAAATGTGCCGTGCTCTTTTGTTTCGCTTTGAATATACGAACAAACGCAATACATGTTTTGCCAACCATCAGCAGATTGCTTTCGGCAATTACAGCAGAGGTCGAGCCCGAATCACGCTCAGCCGAAGACTAGACTTGCACCCGCTCGCTTGTCCTTGGGAATGCGCTACACCACCAACGCCCGGCCGCATGAAAATCCCGCGTTGTCGTAGAGTTTTCCTCTCGGACTCGCCCGGACGCGTCACTATTGGGAGGTACCAACCCAATCTCGCGCGTGTCTTGTTCACCCCTCCACAGATACGCACAAAAACTTTGACGCCGTCAAGAGATCAGAAACCGAGGACGGGGACCTGTTGTGCATGAAAAACACAGAGCTCGCGCGTGTGCTGCGGGATCCGGCTCACGCTGATCTCGTATGCCTGTACCTGCGAGTAAACCCACCAGGTTCCGAGCGGAATATACACAAGCGGGGTTGCGTACATCTATAGGGGTGTCGCACGTTTTCCGTGAGTGACAGAAAAAGCCCTTGGCCCATCGGTAGAGGTTTCCTTTGCGTATTTTGGCTCAAGCAGACACCGCGGCGTCGACGTCGCGGCGCCCTGGTTTGGCGTGATGTTCGTGGGAGACGTGTAAGCGTTCTGAACAAGACAGGCGCTTTCTACGATAGAGGTTGCGATATGTGGCCAAACTATATATCACGATCAGGGCTTCCTAGCTGAAGACACACGCAATTGTTTTCATTCCGTGTGTGTTTTTCTGTATCGCTCCTCCCGCACAGCAGTAGACAATGCGCCCAGTCCATGGGGTGCCGGGTTTAGCTTCAAATATTATTTCAAAGTCCGGGTTGCTAGTCGAAGTGTTGAGCTCCGCGAGTCAGAGCTCCGCGAGTCAGTCTGGAGCCTAGGTAAATATGGGTTGTACTACTACGGTACTCAGCGCTGCCGCATATCTCTGATACACCACCGCCCTTGGTGCTGCCACATTTGATACAAGTCAACAACTGTCATCGTTTTGTTATGGGATGCGTCTTCATTTCGTAGGCCAGCATAAGGCGCCAGCCAGTGCGCTGGGAATCTCCGCTTGTCACGTCAGTGTCTGTTTTTGGTTTTGCTTTTTGACCTTGCGCATAATAACTGGATTGCACAAGTCAGCCCAACGCGTATCTACGTGCTCGGCGCGCACAGACCTGACGTTCGTTTGTCCCCGCCGGGCAAATCTATGGTCCAATAATCATCGATGCGATGTCACCTGTTGGCTATACCATACATGGGTGCGGGTATAGATTTTCGTGGCTTCGGTCCTTTTGATCACAAGGGTGCGATTGTACATTTTCCATTCCTTTGCTTTTGGGTCCACATCAGTAGCACTCGTCAGTATACCCACATGTCTGTACCAGCCTTCCTTGCTTTTTAGGATAAATACATCTGTTGTTGTTGTGGCTGGATGCGATTGTACTTTGGTTACCTCTGTTTTCGATGTTCGATCCACTGCCTGGCCGTCGTCTTCGGAGGTCGAGTGGTGAACCTCGCAAACGCTTTAAAGGTTGATTTCGTGAAATCAAATCTAGCAACTTTGTATGTAGCAGTTCACAGGCATAACATTCGAGAGCGCGATTTGGTAACCATTCAATGCAAATCGGCGCTGAGTCGGAATGCAGAACCCCTTTTGCGATGAGAATAGAGGTGCACTCCGGGATGGAATAAGGGGTGATACATACCTGTAACCACGACTTGTCCAGCAGGTCGCAGAGGGTCTTACAGTACATCCCACGAGTTGAGCTGGACGAAAACTAAAAGTGAATGATCAAGAAACAAAACCATCATTGTTTCTTGTATGCACTCTCGTCTACGCGGAGAAACATTGTGTACATCATCAGTGTTGGGGCCCTTGTAATGACTTGTGGCATACTAAATATGTAGACGCCCTCAGGACTGTTTGTAAACCAGACCCATATATATGTGGTGGTGCATATAGCCAACATTCGTCAGAAACCTCCCGCGACCCCAGCCTGCCTGTTAGGTTAGTGCCTGCCTGCGCAGTAAACACCGACGAAAGAGTCATCCCGGGGTAGAGGTTGCACGTTTTGGGGTCAAACGTGCCTTGCCGATTGCACTCCGTAAGCGAGGAACTACCTGTTGGTATGATCGTTTTACGAGCACATTTGTTTCAGGACTAGCGGATAGAAATGTTGATCGGGTTGCGCAAACGAAAATCTTGGAAGTCATGTTTCGGGCGAGATATTGAGCTCCTTCATGTTAAAAGCTCGGAAACATTTTGTTCCAAATTGTCGGATGGCGAACATATTGGTAAACGAAGGTCATACCTTTACACACTTCATCAACGTCCAAAACAAAACGAAATATCCACATACCAAGATGGTGACTGCGCTGTTGACAGTCAACCTGTTATTCAGTCATCCTACGGTAGGGGGGCATTGCTCAAACCGTTCCGAGCTCCTAACACGAGTAGCTCAATATCTCACCCAAAACATGACTTCGAAGACACTCGTTCGAGCAACCCGACCATAATGTATCTGCTTTCCTCGTGATATGGTCATACCAACCGGTACTTCCTTGCTTGAGGAGCTCAGCCGGTCAGAAACCTTCGGCTCAAAAAGTCTAACCCCTATCGTTGGATGACTCTCACCTTGACGCACACCACCAACCGCGAGAACCAAACCAAGTATCCTAAATACCCAGATGGTGACTGCGCTGTTAAACAGTTAACCTGCAATTCAGGCAGTTACTCTAATTATTGGTGGCTCCTAGGGCTGAATGCGGCAACTGTTCTGCGTGTGAGGCAATCTAGCAAGCACAAAAACAACACACTCCACCTGGGGACTATCGGCCTGAGGGCGCAAGTGTTCATACCCACGCACAATGAACAAACATGCTGAGCGAATAATACGAGGACATGGAAATTCCCCGATACGCGTTGACATGCGGGTGAACGTCATGACCCACACAAATAATTGGCTGGACCAGGTGACTGCGATGCCGACGCCGTGTGTCTTGCTCGGCTAGCAGACAACAGACCCGAAAGCGATATCTACTGGTCGTCCAGCAGCGATTGGTGCCACGGTAGGCTTGTGGAGGCATTCAGTGCGCCTCGGCCGGGTTTCTTCCTCAAGGAAGTCGGTGGCCTTACCCGCAGACACACCTGGTCAATACCAGCGAGACTCGACTCATGCACGACCCGGGGTGGTTGGGTTTTGATGCGCAGTATGAACCATCTTCTTTTTAGCTGAAGTTCAACCTTTCGCGCGTACCTACCTGTAGATGAGCGAGGAAACCACACCGGCGGTTTGGTTATGAGTTATGTTCCGGTAGTCACGCGTGTGGGGGGAATCCAAGGGGGGGAACTCTCCACGTCGATGCCGGACTCTGGTGCATCGGATTTTCTTTGTGCACTGCACGTGGAAAGTAATGGAACGGGTGTACGTTAGGTGAGGTCGTCGGTCACGTGATGTTTCTCCGCCGACTTCGGTGGTAGTAGCGACTGCTGGAATATTGTTGGAGTGATTAACACGGAATGCATGTTTTACCTTCTGGAAAGGAGGCAGGAGAGCGCATCTGTGTCAAGGATGTCGTATGCCATGAGATAAGCCGAGTCATCGGTAAACAGCAAGCTATCCCCGTCGCCCAACTGCTTCAGTCCGTAGCCAGTCTAGGCCGCTACGTACTCACATAATGTGAACCACGGGAAGAAAACCGAACAGAGGGTTCTCATCACCTAGATGCTACGTTCCTCAACTATTAGTTTCCGTACGGGTGACAGAAATGAGTCCTCCCACGGTAGGGGTTGCGCTTTTTGGGGTCAAACGCTCCTGACCGGCTGAGCTCCTGCAGTGAGGAACTACCGGGTGGTAGGATCATTTTACAAGTGCATTTATTTTACGACAAGCGGATAGGGTTAGTTGATCTGGTTGCGCGAACGAAAATCTTGGAGGTCACGTTTCGGATGGGATATTGAGCTGCTCATGTCAGGAGCTCAAAAACTTATTGCTGCACCCCTACCGTGATATGACTCAAATATGACATCCCTTATCGCCGTCCCAGGCTCTACTCTCGCGACAGCCATACACACCGCCTCCTTCAACAGGGCATATGCTTTACCGAGTTCGAACGCACGGGGGCCGGCATGAGGAGCTCAACCTCTCAACCGAAACATGACCTCCAAGATTGCCGTTCGCCCAACCCGATCAACATTTGTTTCTATCTGCTAGTCCTGGAACATATGCACTCGTAAAGTGATCATACCAACCGGCAGTTCCTCATTTCAAGAGCTCAACCGGTAAGGCACGTTTGACCCCAGACAGTGTAGTCCCTACGGTGTACGAAACCCATGTTGTCTCGCGTCTGGCACTACTAGAAATTTTGTTTCTTTATCCTGACCTCTTCGAGATGTTTTGGTTGCCACCGGAAAACAACGGATCTAAAAACCTAATTCCTGGAAAAAACGTGCCATTCTCAAATGCAGACTAGTTTATTCATAGTACGAATACGTAAACCACTAATCAGCAAATCCAGGGTAACAATAGACTCACCACTAGTTGCGCAACTGCTATAAACCTACTAAGTAGGCACTACGCACGGAGCCACACAAATGCGTGCGAAGCTCCCACGAGCACTCGTGAAACCTCGTAAGAGCTCGCGAGCACTCGCAGGCACGCGCGAGCTGTCGTGATATATCGTGAGAACTACTGACCGCTCGCGACCTCGCAAAACGCCTTAGAACGCTTGTGAGCGCCCGTGAGAGGTCGTCAGCACCCGTTCACGCCGGTGCTCGCCCTCGATATATAGCAAACGGTTTCAATACCTCACTGGGCGCCTTTAGTGCCAAAATCAAGGAAAACTTGTATGCACAATGGCCACCAGACACCTGAATTGGGCACAGCCTATATGAACTACATGTTTCTCGGCCAGGCTTTGCGCACAGCTATAGTTCACCGACGAAATAATCCTGGCATTCATATGTTGCAAATACACGAAATTGTACGGCAGCGACTGCGAGATACGGAAGGATAAAGAGAGAAAGAGGGCGGGAGAGGGAGAAGGGGCGGGAGAGGGAAAGGGAGAGAGAAAGAGAGAGGGAAAGAGAGAGAGAGAGATAGAAATAGAGAGAGAACGAGAGAGAGAGAGAGCGAGCAAGAGAGAAAGCAATAAAATTACCCTTGCTATGATAGAGGTGGAACGTTTTGGCTATTTATTTTTATGAATGAGGCGGTTCCCTAACCCCAAATCGTCGGAATTTCACTCTTGTTTTGCCATACGTATGAATGTTGCGTACCTAGCGCATGGATTTGGTGATCGGGTTGCACTTTCAGTTTTTTCAAACTTATGCTGTAGGTGAGGTATAGAGCTCCTCAAGTAATCAACATCCTCATAAACAAGATTGTGCACCTTTACCGTTGCATGTGTCAAAGCTGAAGGTAAATGCCCACAGAGAGACACAATAGAGAGGTAGTTCGAGTGGACGAGATAAGAGGGTGAGGCTTACGCAGCGAGAGTGTTTGCAGTTGAATACATGGATATAAAGGTCAACGGATGCACGGCTAGGCGGACGGTAACGGGTTGAAGAACGGCAGCCGCGTTGTCTCGTTGACGAAGGTGATTTTGGACTGATCGATTAGGCAGCTGTCATTGACTAAAATTCTAACGGACGAGATACACGTGCTTTCAACGCTGCGCGACTGGATCTCGCAAAGGAGAGAGGCGTATTCCGTTGGGGGTTGTTTTTGGGTTTATGGTACCCGTTTGGGTATGACAGACACACTATTAATATGCGTTAGTTGCTGGCCGCCTTGGCTTGCTGGCGCCAGCCGGCTCGCCCTCATGGCACGTGTCTATTCGCGCTGTGATTTCCGTCCGTCGCAGTGTCCCCACGCGTGGGTGGCGTGGGGTGCTCTCCGAACGCTTGTGGAATTTTGCGCGACCGTCAAAATTGTTGTGAGCGGAGAGCTGTCAGCGCTAGTCGCTGCTCTTCAGCTCCCTCGACGCCCGGTTTGGATACGAATTCGGAGTGTTGGCATGTGCATATAGACGCTGGGTGGGATAGAGTCGTTGGAATGTGATTGTCTGGTGCTGGGCGTGGGCCTCCATGGTGTAGAGCGTTATATTAAGGATGTAAGCGGTTTTGATACGCAATTCGATGCCTCGGAGACTTCGAGTTACAACGGGTAATGCCGCTGATCGGCCAGAACGTAAAATCGTGTTTATTTTGACAATCGGAACGTTTTTGCTCGTCCACCTCTCGGGCGATCCGGGCGCCGACGCCTCGGGCCGCCGATAATCGGCCTGGGCGCGCACCCTCAACGTCTTGCGCTCAATTTCGCTTTGTGGCCGGCGCTGTGCACTCGTAAAGCAGAAAACATGGAGTCAGTTCTGAGGGGTACCCCCTATCACCTCATCGAGGCGAGCATAGTGGTTGAAACATGCCCCTGCCCCAGTGGTAAGTGTTTAAACATTGTTCACGACCCGATTCGATTGTTTGGCACTATATCCCCCGGACATAAGTTGCCCAGAAGCACACCGAAAAGAGAGCGCACGCATGCAGGCATCGAGCAAGGCGTAGGAAACACGTCCGTCTGCGGGGGCGCGCCATAAGACGTCGGCCCTGCACGGGTGACAGCACTCGGGTAAGGTGATACGATATCGCGGCGGGGCACGACTGCGCCTGTCCGTGCGTGTTGTCGTGCAGCAAGCGTAAACCCTCTTTAAAATACAACATCGATTTACCGAACCCGTGCCGTGCCAGAGTGGATTTACCAAGCACGGTATAAATACTACTGTGCTTTTTGGTATATAGCCCTTCGCAAACACAGGTTACCTGCCGCTTTAGCACAGAGGAGCATGTGTATGTATCGTTGGCAGCCCCGGACACGAGAAATCGAACCTCGCTAAAATTGTCTTTCTGCTTTCATCTTTTTCGTACAGATGCTTCCACCCTTCCTTACGTACACGAGCAAGCGTACCCTGGACTATACTATACCTGGTATAAAGTATCGCACCATACCCATAAACCACTTAAATATTCACGAGCGAAGATATGTTTTACCTTGTCAATATGTGTTCTGGTGCTCCTCGGTACAGAGCTCCTTCCCCCCGAAACGCAACGCACATAAATAGGTGCCCGTACACACTCCACAGCGCCAAGAAAACCTTCCACGTCGGTGTGAGTGCTACCAAATCAACTGCCAAAGCAATGGCGATGCAACCGACGAAGTTCTTGATGCGTGATCATCCCGCGCGGACACATTCTACGATAGAGGTTCACCATTTGTTTTCTGAAACTCCTCACTTGAGGAGCTCTATACCTCACCGAAATTTGTTTTTGAGCAAACTGAAAGTGCAATCCGATGAACAAACCAGTAGCCCATCTATACAAAAAAAGCTTATTGCAAAAGTAGAATGGCATTCCGACGAGTTTGGGTTAAGAAGACCCGTCATCCAGAAAATATAAACACCAAAAATTGCTACCTCTATCGTAGAACGCGCCCGCGGCGCAATATGTACTTTGGGGCAGAAACAGGAACAAAAACACATACAAGGTCAGATTCGCGGCCATCTCCATACAACCGATTGTATGGGTGGTTCGAACCTGAGTACCGGCTCGGCTGGTTACCTTACACACAAGGCCGAGGTATTTCCGTGGCGTCGAATAACCCAGCCAGCCTACCCGTGGAAATACCGTGGCGACTGATTACTGCACCAAGCATACCACTGTGGCTGATGGTCATAAATCGACCTTAACCGTGAGGTATACCGTAATTTAATTGCTATTCACGGTACCAAGAATATGGGGGCCGCCGAATACCAATCACGCCTAACCGCAGATTTACCTTGATAGTGGGCAACCGTACCGTCATCTATTGTACCAGACCTCGATACCGAAGAAGGTCCAGGAAATCGTAGCCTCTACCTCTGCCGGTGGCGCAGGTTCCCTTGTGGTGTTTGTACGCCAATCACTCAAGTGCACACTTCGCTGCCGAGGTTTGCTCCGGTCGGAATAAGGTGGTTTACTGGCCAGCATTATCAAGTGACTACCAGGGTGGCGTTGACCAGGCGGTAGACGGGTGCGGTATATGTTTAACATATAAAGCAGGCCCCGTCCTTCTTTTGTGCTCGTCTGCCGTCGTCACGTCCTTCGTGCATACCTGTAGATAGGTGAGAAGGATGGGCGCGCGCACGGGTTGAAACAGTGAGCCAGTTACACGTGAAGGGACGTGCTTGAAGGGCACGCTCCGTTGACGCCGGGCTTGTACTGTATGCTGAGGGAAACGGGGTGTGTGCCCTTTGGGCCGTCGGCGGCGTGAGGTTTACCCCAGACCTCGCTGGTGATTTAGTGTCAAGCTTGGTAAAGACTCATGCTAAACATTACAATTTGACAGCTCCTCACATAAGGAGCTCTGTATCCGACCCACAAAGACGGCTTTGACGAAAAGAGCGACACTGTAACACGATAAACAATCCCATGGCCGAGGTTGAAACAACGCTGGCGAGGCTTCGGCCGCCTCCTGTAATAGTAGCCTTCGTGGCAAGCACGTCAACAATACCTAAACTTCACCGGCTCAATAGGACAAATACTGGACGGCTTAAACAAAGGGGGGCCGCTTGGGCGATAAAATGTACCTGGGAAGACCCGCTACCACCACCGGATGACCGTCCATCCACGAGCCGCTAGATATCATAGCTAGTCGTCAGAACACCCGCACGCCAGTCTTCTGCCCGATCGCGTCTGTCGTAGTCACGGGCACCTCGACATCGTCAGCTTCCTCGAGGTCCTCCGGGGTCACCCTTGCCGGTTCCAACTGACCCATCGTAGGTTCTGGACCTGCTTCACTGTTGGTCGGTTCCGGCACCGTAGCTGCCGGCGGCGTGGCAGTGATCACGAGTGCAAATGGCCGGTGGTGCATCCGGCCACCGCCACGACCGCGCTCGGTATGCAGGGGCTTGCGCTAGCATGCGCCTCACCCGCTGCTGCCGTTCTGACCCATGCGAAAATTGCTTAATGGTGTCGACGACGTCAAGGGATGTTTTTCCTACGGAGTTCTTGATGGTTTCGTCCCCACCGGCATCAAGCAGCATAGAAGTGGTGATAGGGTGACATTTTCTAGCGGAGAAGTGAAGAGAAGTCATCATTGTTATGCTTTCGATGCCTTTTATATGCGCACGTCCCTCGGCATTGAGCAACGCCTTCAACACGCTGGCGTTCCCTGGCATGGTGGCGGCACAGAGTGCGTCGGGGCACGCGTTGGGCCCGAGCTGATGAACGCCAAACCTCACCAAACTCTTCACCACAGCGAGGTGGCCGTCATGTGCGGCGGTCGAGAGCGGTGTGTGCCTCATGCCGTCTACTACACCCGGATCCGCTCCGCACTCGTCGAAAAGATATGTGGCGGTTCTTATTTGGCCCGTTGTACAGGCGGTTGCAAGCGGCGTTTGAAAGTTGTTGGAACGCCACGCGTGACTCGAGCCTGCCTCAACGAGCTCTTGCAAGGCAGGAACATTTCCGAGACCAGCGGCGTGGCGGATGGCTGCGTTTCCGCCAGAGTCTCTGGCGTTTAGCTCCGCCCCCGCAGATGTGAGCCGTTTTAAAATCTGCGTTGAGGTCGAGAATCGAAACGAACGAGAAATGGTGATTCGCGTTGGGCTTGATCTTGCCATACTAAAGAGTAATTTGCTGAGGAAGGATGTCGGTTCACACTGGTTTTTGGTCATCCTACTTTCTTGCTCTTTAGTAGTACTATCATAGTAGTAGTAGTTATGTACCAGGTATAACAGCAGTACCTCACTAGGAATAGTAGTAGTACAGTAAAGTAGTCCAGTAGTATATGTAGTAAGGCTGCCGTCCGTCCGCGCCGTTGCTCACATGACCAACCATCGATCCGCACGCTCGCACGGTTCAGTCGACGGCGAATACACAGGTATGCAGTAGTAGTGCTTGTGGAGCACGTTTGCCGCCGTTGTGGACGCGTGCTAGGGTACACGCTCGCATCATTATTCTTTGGCTCTTGGTTTGAAGAGCTCTATGCCTCACCTAGAAACTGGTTGTGACAATGAATGAAAATCGCCACCGGGTGAAGGATTCCATCTTCCAGGTAGAGGTCCAGTATACAGTACAGGACACCCAATAAGAAACAGGTTAATAAGAAACACAGGCTGAGATTTACTGAACAATAAGAAATTCGGGGGCATTCATGCTGAAGTTAGTGTATAACACCTCCCCTCCCAAATAAGAAACCCAGCCTGGGTCGGTATCTCTGTTTCTTATTAGGTGTCCTGTACTGTATGCAACGAATTGTTTTTTTAAACACACATGGTATGCCGACGACGAAGATTGGGTTAAGGATTCCGTCAGTCTGCAACGTTTCGGCAAAAACGTGACATCCCCAAAGAGCACCCGTCTGTGCATCCCGTATATGCAGTGATAAGACAGAATCAGCCCCAGCAACTGTTCAATGCACCCACTCCCCCGATGACGGAGATGACTGCCAGCTGTAGAAGCGACTAGTGTGCCAACTGCTCTACGCTCAGGCGATACTCGTATATAGGAGTCTGTAAAACGCGACGTAGTACCCCCTCCCCCCCCCCGGCTGTTCCGCGACCTGAATCGGCTTCCAACCCGGTTGGTTCCTCACCCTTATGCTGCCCTCACGAGTTAGCGACTAAGGGGTGCGGTTCTCGTATCTCTCCGATGGATCGGCGCCGGAAATATGCAGCTCCTATAGGATGGCCGAGTGCCCACCAACACATGCTGTGTGCAGAGGGGTGAATCCTGTAGGCCCCCGTAAGGCCACGTCAGCGCCATGTTGGAGGAGAAGCTGGACCATGTCCAGACTGCCCCGAGAGATGGCGAGTCCTAAGAGGTAGAGGCCTCCCTGGTTTTCGAACAAATCGTTAGCATGAAAGGGGGTCGGGTCTGTTGCGGGTTACAACCTGATGGAGGTTGTGTCAAACGTTACCTTTCCCTCCAAGAGGTCACCGGATTTCGCACTCTATAATAATGAGGATTTTGAAAGACGAGGGAGCGAAGCGACCGAGGAATATTCAAATAATCCTCTTCCTAATTGGATC
>JBBMKB010008897.1:0-17497 GCA_037833945.1 Alaria marginata | reverse complement strand
TGGAACGCTATCTGCACGCTTCATCCGTCCCGCTCGCCAAACCCGTCCGTTCGCACTGGAACAAGAAGAAACCAGGTTAGACACAATATGCTTGAATATCGGTTACGTTCGATGCCTCGCCCGTAAGAAGAAATTGTAGAACAAGCACTAAAATCGCGGAGCGCATAGGGCTGCTCCCCGTAACACATTCGCTCGCGCAACCCGACCGATATTTGCATGCGCTAGCCCTAAAACAAACATACTCGTACAGTTATCCTACTATAGCCGGTAGTTCCGTACTTTGTTGAGGAGTTCAACCGGTATAAAACATTCGGCCCAAAAAGTGCAACCCCTACCGTGGGATGACTCTATTAGGAACACCAGACCTCCCCAAGAGGGAATTATCGAAGTCTACTTTACGTGCGACCGTACGAAATGATTACCTTCTGGTGGAACACCAGATAACCAGGCATTGTTGTTCGATTTCCCTTCTTGTAGGTGTACTCAAATGATTGAGATCTGCCAAATGGTTGTCTATATACGGTTAAGACGCGTTCTACGATAGAGGTAGCATTTTTGGCGATTTTATTTTCTGGATTACGGGGTTCCTTAACTCCAAATCGTCGGAATGTCATTCTATTTTTGCGATACGCTTTTTTGCTTACATGTGCCACGGGTTTTTTCATCGGATCGTACTTTCAGTTTGCTCAAAATCATTTCTTCGTTGAGGGTTTAGAGCTCACGTGAGGAGCTTCAGAAAAAAAATGGTGAACCTCTATCGTAGAATGTGTCTTAACATAGCAGCTGGCATGTATAGGATACCTGGTATCAAGTAGGCGTGCGTGGCTTATATGCGCACCTATGATATACCGGTGTGGGTACGTTTGTTTCACACGGTAGCCACTCCCGCCAGCCTTAAACCCGAACCCCCTGGACCGCATCCTCGGCCTGAAGCTTTCTACCTCACCCAACACCCAAAACATTCTAGAATAGCTACTGTAACAGTAGTTCGTACCTACTGTAACTCCGATAAACAGCAGTGCCATGGGGTACCTACAGTACTGTAGGTACCCAAGGAATAAAAACATAAAATACGCTTCAGATCCTAACCCAAAGAGGTAGGCTATCATAGCTCCTCAGTTGGCGAGTTCACTCTGCGAGATAAACTATTCGCTGAAAACACGCATCCTCTACCTTACGTAGCCGGCCGGCTTGAAATCAGCCCCCTGACGGCTGCTACGATAGAGGTAGCACTTTCTGGCTTTTTATACCAGGTATTTCTGAATGACGGGGCTCCTTAACTCAAAATCGTCGGAAACTCCTTGTTTTTCAGTCCGATTTCTTTGTATACCTAGGCCATGGGTTTGTTCATCGGGTTGCACTTTCAGTTTACTCAAGATCAGCTGGTGGGTGAGGTTCAGAGCGCCCTAAATTGAGGATCACCAGAAAAAAACAATGGTTGATGCACCTCTATTATAGCATGTGTCCCCTGCAGACCTTGCACTCATGCAACCCGTGTACATGTATTGAGTCCTAGCTGTGGCGTGAACGTACAGGCCAACACATAGATCGCCATACCGAACAGAGCCATCATCTGAATAGGGCAAGAGCCTACATATCAAGAACGAAGCTGCGGTATTTCCGAACGGGGAAACCCTCGAGGCCTTGACTTAGGTACAGTGGCATCTCGATAGCCTATACTGTTTGATTGCCAATTTGAATCAATTCAACTACCACCCTCGTGTCGGGATGGCCACCAATCCCGACTCGCGTAAGGGTGGTCTTTTAAACTGACTCAGATTGTATCCCATGGAGAAGAGTTGATCGGAATATTTTACTGCGCGCGCCCCCCACGGTGTGTTGCTACCAGGGCATACACCAGGGCCGTGCGCAAGAAGACACCTTCCGGCGCCTGTTACGCTACTACACTGCAATTCCGACCCGGACATTGCGCCAGCACAGCGGCAACTTAATGCTCTGGTTGCTACCACTGTCTCGTTCTACGATAGACCCCCCCAAAATTTCTTTAACGAAACCGCCGGTTTTGAAACCAGCCCCACACCCTTATCTCCTGAAATACGGTGCCCCTTGCCACCCCGACGTCCATCTTTCGATACCTTTCTAAAACAAGAAAATATAAGAAGATTTGTTTTTCATAGAACCCCTCCTCGCGTCAGGCAGCTATGAAATGTTCGTAAAATAAATCGCTGGTGTGGTGGGGGGTCTACAGTACTACGAGTCCACTGCAGAGGAAACAAAACGAATTCAGCAGTAGTAGCCGTGCGCTACACAGGTTTCATCGTTTTTTCGTCCGAAATCGACCCCCAGGCAATCATGGCAACAAAAGCCATCGCGAGAGCGGCGAGGGAAAACAGGAACCGATAACCCACCCAGTCAATAGCGGACGGAGAAATGGACCACGCAAAGATGACTGAAAACCCGACCGGGCCGAGGGTGCGACCGAGGCTGGAGGCCATGTTGTACAGCCCGGACATTCTTCCGCGCAGACCTGCGCAAACCATGCTTGTCGACGCAATTGTCAACGCGAGGTTTACCTGAAACACGCCACCGAAGGGGAGGAGGGTGTGGACCGGAACGCGAGGGGATACGTTTGTAAAACGGGCAAAAACGTCAAAGCTGCCAAGTCAGTCAAGAATGTCTGCCAAGGAGCTCCCACCCATCTAGACGGGTTGTCCCCAAATTCCACTGGCAGGAAAGGCCTCAACTTTATGTGTTGAAACCCATTTAATCTGACAGGTGTTTGCAATAATAATAAGGTTTTAAAGGCGTTCCAGAGCGAACGGAAATTTGTTTGTGCTGTAGGTACTGTACAGTAGATACTGCCCATAATGGTGGTGAATTATCTACAACACGAGTCGGAGATAGATGGGGCTGCTCAAGAACCCCCCCCACACGCCTCAAACGGCGAGGACACCAAGCCGCGAAGGAACGACGAACAAAGGAGGCGGGTAAAAGAAGCGTAGCCGAAAGGGACCGTATATGTACTGCTTAGAATGAGGGAGCACTATCTACACCACAATCTGACGGCTGCAGAACGCACCGTCTCGTTATATATTGAGTCGTGTTACCGGCCAGGGGCGGACGGGGGAGGGGAGGGGGGTCTCGCAATAGTTTTAGACAGTATACTGCGCAGGAGCAAATGCACGAATAATATATATTTATGTTTAGTTGGTATTTTTGGCGTCCCCTGCCTGCCAATGGCAAACCAGCATTGACACGCACTCGAACGTGCAGTGTAACAGCGAGCAAGTACCAAAGTTGCCCCTTCTTCGACAACGTTATCCAAAACCGGTAATATCGCGGATGGTCGGTTCAATGCTCGAGGCTCAAAACCGGCCGATACTTGACCCTTTTTATCACTGAAACAATATCCAACACTATAATAGTCAGTGAGTATCTTGTCCCATAAATCGAGGGTTCGATTCTCTAGCGCTTGGCGTCGGGCAAGGTTAACCCGTGCTTCGGACTATTCGGACACACACCCGTCAGGCCTAAGAAAGACGCGCAGGCATTAAGTTTGGGATATCGCCTCCCTCCAACATGAAAACAGAGTATTGCCTTGAATTATTAATATTAATAGCATACGAAGTACATTCATTAAATTTCGCTACCTCCCCCATATATACACATTGAATATCATTTAAACATACTTCGAAGTATGTATTATTCTTAAAAAAAAACGCTACTCCTCCCCTACTTATATATTCGAAAATCTGCTGTGAAAATGGCCACAAGTCCATGGGATGTCCCATGGGACATTGTCCCCCTAGAAGGTGGAAACGTACTACTATCTTAAAAATACCGCAGCAACGTGCCGCTAGGTTGGCTTTTTAAAGTGTTTTCGAGTGCGCTCACCATGGACATGAAGCAGTAAACGAGAACTATGCTCGCCACCGAGAAGAAGAAGAGGCTGCTGTCGTTCCAGCTAAATACCCTAGAGTATGGGACAATGACGAAGGCAGGTATGGCCAGAAGACAGCCCGTTCGCTGCCACGTCGTGATACTAACCAGCTTGATGACTCGAGGAAACACGATAAGCTGCAGCACCGCCACAACCACGCCAGCTGTAAGAAACACCTGCCAACACAACAAACGGGGATCGTGTCAAGGGTTACTACTACAGAGTTATCCCACGGTATAGGGGTTGCATTTTTAGGGGTCAAACGTTTTTTACCGGTTGAGCTCCTGAAGTGAGGAACTACCGGTTGCTATGATCATTTTACGAGTGCCTTTGTCCTACGACTAGCGGATAGAAATGTTGATCGGGTTGCGCGAACGAAATGTTAAAAGTCATGTTTCGGGTGAGATATTGACCTCTCAGAAGACACATTCTACGATAGGGGTTTGCCATTTTTGTTTTGAAGCTCCTCACTTAAGGAGCCCTATACCCTCACCGAAAACATGATTTTGAGCAAACTGAAAGTGCAATTCGATGAACAAACCCGTGGCCCATTTATGAAAGAAAAGAAGAATGCAAAAATCGAATGACATTCCGACGATTTTGGGTTAAGGAGCCCCGTCATCCAGAAAACAATAACGCCAAAAAGTGCTACCTCTATCGTAGAACGCGTCAGAAACTTATTGCTGCACCCCTACCGTGAGATGACTCTACATAAAGCGAAAATACGACTATTGACGAGTGCTACTATTAGTATAGCACCTTTTGACCTTTTTTGTTTCTGAACAACGACGGGGCTTCTTAAATCCAAATCGTCGGGATGTCACCCTTGTTCTGTCACGCGATTTTTTGTTTGTATATCATACCCAGGCCTTGACATTATTTACGGGGTTGCACTTCAGTCTACGTGCTCAAAATCAGTTTTTGGGTGGGGTATACAGCCTCTCAAAATCAATATCTTCAGCAATCCAAACGCTGCAGTACAGGACCAGGCCATCACGCTGGGAACCAAGGCCATGAATAAAAAAGTCGTGCATTTGAACCAAATGTCCACCCTTTCTGGTGGCTGTTTGTTTTACCTTGCCAATCTCGATGGTCCCCCAGCCAAGCCCTCCCACGTCCGGGGTACTAAGCGCCCACAGAGGAAACGCCTCTTCGAAACCGATTACTAGAGCCTGGCACAAAAACGATTTCGGACAGTGAGACAGATAGCGAGGCAGATAGCGTGAGGCACATACAGTGAGGCAGATAACGTGAGGCACACAGTGAGGCAGATATTACGAAACAGAAAACGCGAGACAGAACATGACAGCAAGATACAGTCAAGATACAGTCAAGATACAGTCAAGATACAGTAGAGGTGCACCACTTTGTTTTTCTGAAGATGATTATTATCTCACTTGAGGACCTCTGTATAATACCATACCTCACCCAATAACTGATTGTATGCGATCTGATGGTGTAACTCGACAAGAAAACCCATGGGCTAGGTATACAAAAAAATATACCTGGTACCTGGTATATGTTAAAAACAAGAAAGGCGTCCGGGCAATTGACGCATTCCAGGATAATAGTAGAGGTAGCACGTTCGGGGCAAAGGCTGTCTTAGCCATGGGGGCTCCTCAACCGAGGAAGTGCCCAGCATTGTTGGAATCTCGTTTTTGTCTCACAATTTTTTTCGCTGTACGTGTACCTAAGACACGAGTGCGATCATCGACTTGCACTCTCGTGGTTTCTCAAAGCCAGTTTTTGGGTGAGGTGTAGAGCTCCTCAAGTGATGAGCCTGGCACAACCTAGGTACATCTCCACCTCAGTGTGTGTCGATTTTGGGCTAGGGAGCCCCGTCAGTAAGACGACAAAACGGCCTAAATGGGCCACCTGTAAGTGCCACCTCTGTCATCGTTGCTCGCGCCACTATGCTTTGCGTTAGCCCATCTGGAGTTTAACGCGAGGACCCGCCGAGAGGTGGTTACAGTTTATTCGTGACTCCATGCATACCTCAACTGGGCGAAGCCTTGCTGTTTTACAGGCTTTGGGGGCCATGCCTATTGTCGGCCACAAAAACGGAGATAACAGCACTGTTGCACGTGGATAGTAGGATGAACGTGCATCAGGAGAGTACGAGTATCACCATGCAGCGACGGGTGTCTCAGACGCGTTCTACTATAGAGGTAGCACTTTTTGGCGTTTTTCTTTCTGCATGATGGGGCTCCTTAACCCAAGGTCGTCGGAATATCATTCTATTTTTGCAGTATGCTTTTTTTGTATAGATGGGCCACGGGTTTGTTCATCGGGTTGCACTTTTCAGTTTGCTCAAAATCATTTGTTCGGTGAGGTATAGAGCTCCTCAAGTGAGGAGCTTCAGAAAATAAAGGGTAAACCTCTATCGTGGAATGTATCTTCACAGCTCCATAGTATAATTAATACATTGGGGAGGTCGAATGCATCCCCTACCCCAGCGACCCGTGGTGGTTTGTGTAGTCGACGACACGTGTTACGGTATAGCTGTAACCGTCAGTTCGTTTCGATACGATTCCATACATTTCCCGCTGAGGCTCAAAAGGGGTACCACATTAAAGGCATTGTCTACAGACCATAATACCTTTGAGTCGTGGTACGGTTGAGGAGGTAGTTTGAGCCCATTTCGTTTCTGACCGACGGGTAGGGTCCCCCCCCAACTCAATATCAATATTGTTGCGATTCCATCTATCTGTGTTCGACACTTACTTTTGGGCGTCTATTGGACGCATTCTGCAGCTAGCTGTTAATAAACAAGTAGACATATGCTACAATGCCCGTTTTTTCCTGGGGATCCTCGCTTTAAGGAGCTCTGAACCTCACCCACCAACTGATTTTTGGGTTGACTGAAAGTGCAAACCAATGAACAAAACCCATGTGCCCTAGGGATACAAAAAAATCGGACTGAAAAACAAGGAGTTTCCGACGATTTTGGGTTAAAGAGCCCCGTCATTCAGAAACTAAAAGGCCAAAAAGTGCTACCTCCATCGTAGAACGCGTCAGTAGTAGGGGTGCCCCTAACGTTTCCTGATGCTCTTCGCTTGTGGCAGCTCTACTCCTTACGTATACCCAAAACGTGTGTTTGGTCTAAAACGAAAGAGAACCACCGACCTACGGCCCAATGCATGGCCTATATCGTAAAAAGTCCCAAAGCCATTCCAACGATTTTGGGTACTGACGCGTGCAATATTAATCTCACTAGTAGTGTTTGGGTGAGGTGTAGAGCTTTTCTCAAATGAGGACCCTCAGAAGGCAAATACTAATGGTGCACGTCGCGTGCTACTTAAGTGGTATTGTTAATACTATTAATATAATTTGTTTGGCATTTTTGCTCTCCGAATTGTTTCGCGCAATACGCTTTTTTTGTATACCTAGGCCATGGGTTTTGTTCATCGGGTTTGCACTTTCAGTCTGCTCAAAATATTTTTTTTGGGTGAGGTACTGAGCTCCTCAAGTAATGACCGTCCTCAGAAGGCAAATACTAATGGTGTTATATAATGATTAATTATACTAATTAAAGTAGCGTGCCTCGGAACTGAGAAACAGTACTACTTTAGGTACTTTAAGTATAGCATGGCACCATTCTACGTGGAGGCCATCGGTAAACACGCTTGGTCGTTACGTGGTTCGTATCCTAAAAAGGGTGAATTAGCAAGCGACGGGGGAGGGGGCACGTTTTTTTCGATTAACGCTCGCGAGCACTGTCGGCCGGCAATACCGGTGGCTACGTAACGCATTGTGAGTACGAACCGCCAGCATGGATTGCGCGATCATGGCATGAGAGGAGTCTGACACTACTTCACATTACACCTGGTGTTGTCTTGCGGTCCTAGGTTCAACCTCACCCGTGCGATGCACGTGAGGACGAAGACCATTTACGTGGTTTGGCACTACTGGCACCGCGTTGTGGGGTTTCGTATTACTTGGATGGCACGTGCACACAGGAAAACCAGGGGATGCATGGAGTCCTTGATTCGATCTCACCTGTGTGAGGCACGCTAGAAGGAGGACCGTCTTGACGTTTGGCACCGCCAGCACTGAGGTGTGTTCCTTGCTACCGGCCTCTTCTTTGCCGTGTACTCCTTTACCATCACCGCCACAGTGTCCGTTTGTTGTGGTCACGCCTTCGCTGTTGATACCGTCGGTCTCGTGTGACTCGAGGTTGT
The DNA here is from genome assembly GCA_037833945.1 of Alaria marginata. Classification (NCBI taxonomy): domain Eukaryota; class Phaeophyceae; order Laminariales; family Alariaceae; genus Alaria; species Alaria marginata. The sequence continues at coordinate 9,415 of JBBMKB010008897.1, read as the reverse complement.
GTGATTCCAAGTCGAGCGAAGCTACCGTTTCTTCATTCGATTTCTCCCCCTCGTTGCTGTCTGTCACCGCCTGGTACTGTACGCTGCCCGCGCCTTTTACATTTGAAGGTACAATCGTTGCTCCGTATGCAGTTTTTTTCTCCGCAAATGCCTCGGCATCTGCAGCCCTGTAATCGCCGAAATAGAACAATGCCACAAAGGGTAGAAGGTACAGTAGGTGAGCATGTAACGAGGAGGAATATTGGAGCAAGGGCAGCAGGCAGACTACCGACCGAGCCGGAAGTATATACAGAAGGGGAGGAATACTTCGTGCATAGGTTCCCTATTTTATGGCTTTCCTTAGGTTTTCCTCTACCTTCTGGGACCGTCTATGAGTGACCGATGTTGAAGCTCATCATGTAAACACTGGAGGGTGGCAAACAAACATAATAACAATATCTCAAATGGCCGTGCGTGTGGATGTATGCCCGTAAACCACATGCGTCTCATCTGTCAGCGTCCCTGCATCTGTACCGCCATATAGGATAGTGCCGCTATCGCTAGAAACTCACGCAGCAGGAATTTGATAACTGTCGTCAATTTGCGTGCGTTAAGGGTCGGCGAGCGCTTCAAGAAACTCCAAAATTATCCTTATTATTGGCCCCGCCAAAATATAAAAGTCGCGCATACATGTGTGGCAACGTGAATGCAAAAGTTAGATGCGGGCAAGAGCGCAACCGCTACCAAAGGTGGATACGATTGTAACGGTATTTTCTAAGCGCTGGTGGGTCGATTTGGTTCAATGGCTCGACGTGAAGCAATGACGCAACGGCAGAGGGCTGGTCGAGCGACGTACGATGCGCTAGGGCCCTAAAACTATCCGGTTTCTCGCGGCGAGGATATGATCTACATTTCTAGGATTCCTGTGGACCATGCCATGGCAAGTGCCATGGGCTGTCAATGATGCCATGGAATCCTATGACACATGTACCATCTCATGGCATGACCCATGGGAAGTACCATGACTCGGCTCATGGGTCGCCTCATGGCATGTTTCATGGGGCGACCAATGGGTCGAATCATGGGTAGTGCTATAGGACGTCCCATGGGCCGTGCCATGGGCCAACCCATAACTCAAACCATGGGCCGCCCCACGGGTCGAATCATTGGGTGACCAATGGGACGTCCCATGGGACATGTCATAGGGAACGCGTCCCATGGGACGCTCTACGGGTCGACCCTAACTTGATCCGTGGGACGGCCCATGGGACGTGCATGGGATGTGCCATGGCAGACCTATGCCGTGAAACAATCCACGCGACAGCTCATGGGTTGTCCGATGGGACGTCCCGTAGGTCGTGTCATGGCCTGTCCCATGGGTCGTATCATGACACGAAAAAATATTCCATGGGCAGAGTCATGGGTCGTTCCATAGCATGAAGACCGTCACATCGGCAGGGTCATGGAACGTCTCATAGCCTGACCTATGACATGCCAAACGTCCCATGGGCGGAGTCATGGGCCGTGCCATGGCACGAGAAACGTTCCGTGGACAGTCTCATGGCACTAGAAGCGTCCGATGTGCAGCGTCATGGGCCGTCCCATGGCCTGACCCATGACATGGCAAACATCCCATGGGTAGAGAGTCATGGGCCGTTCCAAGTCATGGGCCGTTCCATAGCACGAGGAACGTCCCATGGACAGACTTATAGGCCGTCTCATAGCACGACAAACGTCCCATGGGGAGAGTCATGGTCCGTCTCGTGGCCTACCCGCCATGTCAAACGTCCCATGTGCAGAGCCATGAGCCGTTCCATGGCACGAGAAATGCGCCATGGACAGAGTTATGCGCGAACCGATGGCCTCACCCATAGCATGCCAGATGTTCGATGGGCTGAGGAGCGGGCGGTCCCATGGCACGAGAAACGGCCCATAGACAGACTCATGGGCCGTCCCATGACACGAGGAACGTCGCATTGGCAGAGTTATAGTCTATCCCATGGCCTGACCGATGACATGTTAAACGTCCCATGGAGCGAGTCACGGGTCGTCTCATGGCACGAGAAAAGTCCCATACCCATAGGACGTTCCTCATGCCAAGGGACGTTCCTCGTGCCACTGGATGGCCCATGACTCTGCCCATAGGACGTTCCTCGTGCCATCGAACGTCCCATGACCCTGCCCATGGGACGTTTTGCGTGCCATGAGACGTCCCATGAATCTGTCCATGGGACGTTTCGCATGTCATGGGAAATACCATCACCAAGCCCATGAGTGTCTATGGCACGCCCCATGGGTCGACTCATGGCGCACGTCATGGGATGGCCCATGGGCCGACCTATGGGATTGCCCATGGGATAGCCTATGGCACAACCCATGGGATCAGCTATGGGGCGGCCCATAGCTTATCAAGTAGGTCGTCCCAAGTAGGTCGTCCTAAAGCACCACCCATAGCACCGCTCATGGGTCTACTCATGGGTCAGCCCATGCGACTGGTCATGGGACGACTTATATGAGACGACCTAACATGCTTTGGGTCGTCCCATGGCATGATCCATGGTATATCCCATGGCACGTCCCATGGGTTGACCTATGGGGTCTTGATTGACCCATGGGTTATCCAGTGGGCCACGTGACGTCCCACGGCACGTACTGCGCAATATTGGATGGTATGTCATGGGAATGGCCCATGGGACGTCTCATGGCCTGGCAAAACCCATGGGACGGCGTGAATGCTATAGCACGTCACATACAATCGTGGACGTGGTATTGACGTCGACATCGCATAGGTCATGCCATAAGATCCCATGGCACGATCCATCGGACCTCTGTGCCCATGGACCGTCCCATGGGTCGTGCTATGGGATTTGCGGTTGTCATGGGGCGTCCCATTGCACGGGCCATGGGATTCCATGTCATTATGACAGCCCATGGCACGTGCGATTGCACTTCCCATAGGAATCCAATTAACTCGCCCAAATGTCAACTTTGAGAAACAATCAAAGCGCAACCCGATGGACAATATTAAGGTCTACGTATACGTTCGATACAACGATGCTTGTTGTATAGCCCAAAATCGTCAGAATTTCACTATTTTTTTGCAATAGTTTTCTTCGTATACTCGTATTAATAGCTACTACAGGTCATGTAATTGTTCATCGGGTAGCACACTTTTACTTTCCCCCGAATCAGTTTTTAGGAGAGGTATCTATAAAGCTCCTCAAGTAATGAACATCCTCCGAAAACAAACAATGGTTGATACACCTCTACCGCGGCATCGCCCTTGAACGCTGACAACGTAAGACAAAGCATCAAACAATACCAGGTACTTCATAACCGGCATGTGCCATAATTCTTTGGACTTAAACTACTACTGTGTGCTCAACGAAATTCGGTTCGTTTTCTGCACGAATAGGCAGCATTTCGTTGGGCCACTGTCCTACAAAATGATCGGTGGCTCTCTCACCTGCTTGTCAGCTTCATTGCAGCACGCTGCTCTTCGATATATTTTGTCTCAGGAATATAGATCAGCACAATCACCAGCATTATGGAACCTCCAATCGCCGCCAACAAGTTGGGCAGCAGGAAGGGGTACCTAGATGGTCGCCCGAGGAAAGGCGTAGGGTTGAGGGACACGATAAAGGTGTGTGTTAGCAGCAGGAGCAGGAGGGCGAACCTAGCTTGTAACATAAGCAGAGGCGTCATGTTGCAAGACACGATACAGGCATTGGCAGCTGGAAGGGATGCCTAGATGGTAGCGATGGTGGTCCAAGCAAGGGGGGTCAGGTTGAGAGACACGACACAGGCATTGCCAAGAGGAGAAGGAAAGGATGCTTAGATGGCGAAACAAGCAAGGGCGTCACGTTGCGGGACGCGTTACAGGCATTAGCAGCAGGAACGGGTACCTAGATCATAGCCCTATTGAATAGCACGGGGATCAGGTTGCTCATTATGTAGTACGGGGGGTCATGTTGCAAAACACGATACCGGCAACGGCAGGAGGAAGGGGTCTCTAGATCGTAGCGATGGAATAACAAGCAAGGAGGGTCATATTGCAAGACACGACACAGGCATTGTCAGCAGGAAGGGGTACCTAGACGGTAGCGGTGATAACCCAAGCAAGGGGAACATGTTGTGCGACACGATTCGGCAACCAAGTTAAATTGGCACACGGCACAAATATATAGCGGTGTACCCATTTTCAGACCACCCTGTTCGGGAGGTATGACCAGGTAAATCGGCTTGTCACTAAACAATGTCTCCTGGGAAAACTTACTGCTGCACCCCTACCGTGTAATGACCCAGCAACAAACGAGAATGACATCTCGAAGGTTTTGGGTTGAGGAGCCCTGTCATTCCGAAACCAAAACGCCTAAAATGGCTATACTATTAGTACTATTAGTACTATTAGTACCTCTATGGTAGCACGCGTTGGTGTCATTCCGTGCATCTGACTTATACTCACATGCCAAATACGCCTCTACCGTCAAACAACCTAGGGTAGTTCAGAGCAGGCTGGGCCAGGAGACCTCCGATCCCCGTTCCCAAGACGAGACTCGCCGATCTGCAACCTGTGCACAAGCCGACCAACGCCAAGCGAGCGAGAAGCCGACATACATACATACATGCGTATTAACTTCGTCCAAGGTCTAAGCAGTCTAACAGAAACAATTGACCAAGCGACACCCAGGTTACGGTATTTTTTTAAGCAGTCTGACCGACGGGTAATACGATCGACTAGGTATTCGTATAGCAGTTTTTGGCTCAACTATTTTCTGAATGATGGGGGCTCCTTAACCCAAAATCACTTACTAATAGTATAGGAAAGTTATTATCGTTTTGCAATGTTATTTTTTGGCATACCCAGGCTCATGGGTTTGTTCATCGGGTTGCACTTCCAGTTTACTCAGAATCAGTTGTTCGTTGAGGTATATATAGAGCTCTTCAAGTAGTTACCATTCTCAGAAAAAAAACGGTGCACCTCTACCGTACTAATAGTGCTATTAGTATACCATACTATTAGTATCATGTGTCAACCTCATTTTTTGGTATTCCTAGGCCATGTGTTTGTTCGTCGAGCTTGCACTTTCAGTTCACTCAAAGAGTCATCCCACGGTAGGGCTTGCACGTTTTGGGCCAAACGATTCTGACCGGCTGAGCTCCTCAAGCGAGGAACTACCGGTTGGTATGATTTTGTTTTCGAGCATACCGGTACTGTTTTAGGACTAGCGCATATAAATGCTGGTTGGGTTGCGCGAACGAACGTCTTCACAGTTATGTTTCGGGTGAGATATTGAGTTCCTGATGTTCGGAGCTCAGCAACTAAAGGGTGCACCCCTACCGTGGGATGCCTCCAAAATCAGTTGAAGGTGAGGAATAAGGCTGCTCAACGGAGGAGCCTCAGAAAAAGAAACGTTCCACCTCTACCGGAGCATGTGTCAACCCTACTTTCACCGCCGGGGTTATGCCACTACCGCGAATGGTTCTGCACCTCACCACCCAAACACGCTAGCGTGACAAATAACCCATGGCGGTGCATAAAAAGGTGCCAACCCTATCTTCACCGCCGGGATTATGTCACTGGCGCGAATGGTTCCGCACCTCACGCAAAAACGCTAGCATGACGAACAACCCATCCATGACGGTGCATACAAAAATTGCCGCCTGTTTCTTGTTTACCGCTTACCGCTAAAGCAATAACCGTAAACGTATATGTTACCTTTTACCGTCGGAATATTTCCGTCATATTGAAAAACCGTACCGTGTGATATGTTGCCATACTAAAAACCGTTCATGAGGATTACCCCGTTTTTTTTCACCTTTAATGACGTGCTTCCTCACCAACAAGGTCGGCCATTCCTTTAATATGATAAAGATCCTTGAGCTGCAGTAAGTGTTTCCTTATCGGTAAGGAAGGTCACCCCTTCAACTACGGCAGTTTAGTGTTTCTTTCGCTACCGACAAGGTACTGTAAAGTCCGCTCCTCCGAAAACTTGTTTTTTTCGGACGCATGCCGCATGCGGCAGAGGTGCACCACCTTTTTCTGAGGCTTCTCCCTTGAGGAGCTTTGTTTATACCTCTCCAAAAACTGATCTGGAAACAAATACAGTGAGACTACCGGATTGATATTACAGTAAACCATGACTTAGGTATACAACGAAAATCATGCGAAATAAACGACGAGGTTCCGACGACTTTGGGTCAATACCGGTAGGTTAGGAGCTCCGTCACTCAGAAACCGTTTCAGACAAAAAAATGAGCCATCCCTCCGTAGGGGTGCAGCAGAAGTTTCTGAACCCCTATAACATGAGGAGCTCAATATTTCACCCGGAACATGGCTTCGAAGACATTCGTTCGCGCAACCCGGCCAAACATTTCTATGCGCTAGTCCTGAAAACGAAATATACTCGTAAAACTATCTTACCAACCGGTAGCTCCTTACTTGAGGCGCTCATCAACCGGTCAAAAAACGGTGCCCAAAAAGTGCAAAACCCCTACCGTGGGATGACTCAACTGCTACCTCTAACGAAGCACGCGTTCGTACCTATATTATAACAACGCGTTTCCGAACGTACAGGGCAGACCGTTCGATTCGACAACGCGTCTCCCCATCGGCAATGCAGATCCTTACTTCAACTGCAAGCAAGTGTTTCTCCGCCGGCAGACCGTTCCTTCGACAGCGCGTCTCCCCACCAGCAAGGTAGGTCCTTACTTCAACTGCAGTTAGTGTTTCCCCACCGGCATGTCATATCAGCCCTTCAATTTCAGCTTGTAGTAAAGCCCGGTTTTTTTTCTGAGGTATGATATCTCACTTGAGGAGCTCTATACCTCAAACCAAAACTGATTTGGGGAAAATAAAAATTGCTGCCCGATGAACACTCCCACGGCCTAGGTAAACGACGAACACTGAGTCATCCCACGGTAGGGGTGCAGCTATACGTTTCTGAGCTCCTAACATGAGGGGCTCAACATCTCACCCGAAACATGACTTCCAAGAGTTTTGTTCGCGCAACCCGATCAACATTTCTATCCGCTAGTCCTAATATAGACACACTCGTAAAATGATCATACCAACCGGTAGTTCCTCACTTCAGGAGCCCAAACGGCCAGGAACGTTTGACCCCAAAACGTGCAACCCCTATATACCGTGGGATGACTCCACGATGTATGGGGAAAGATAAACAAAACTCCCACGATTCGGGGTTAAGGAGCACCGTCACACAGAACATATGTCAGCCAAAAAGTGCTACCTCTATCGTACGTAGCATGCTTCCAAACTTGATATCCCACAACACACCCTAGTGTTTGCTCACCGGAAAGGTAGGTCATTCCTTCAACTCCGTGCTTCTGTCCACAGACGTCGCGCATCGTCGTCCGAAGGGCCGGCGCGATGCCGTTCGTCAGCCCAAGCAAAAACCTGCACACCTCAAAACAATTGATGCCGTCCGGACGTCCGGACGTTGCGCGCAACTGGGGTATTAGGATGTGGGTATCACAATGTCGCTGCTGGGAATGTGAACTCGCGGCAAGTATACTGCTGCGCAGGTTGGGATGCACTAGGTTCAGGGACCGCATACACACACTGCGAAATGCTCCACAAATAGCCGCCTTCGAGACCCCGTACGTTGTTTCGCGATCTTGGGGCGGGCGTAATGCACCGATCGTTGCGGCGATCTTTGGGCGCGTATTTAGGAGCGGTCGTTTTGCGACCTTTGGGCGGGTGACGTGCGACGGGTTTCATTTGCGTCTTTGGACGGAATGTTCCTTGTGCATTGACGCGCGCCTCGACCATTTTTTTTCTTCTTCTGAAAGACGGGGCTCCTTAACCCAAAATCGTCTAAATGTCGGTTTAGTTTTGCATTATTACTAGTTTTTGTAAACCTATGCCCCATGGGTTTGTTCATCGGGTCACGTCAAAATCGGTTTTTGGGTGAGGCAAAGAGCTCCTCAAGTAATCATCATCCTGCAGAAACAAAATGGTGCACCTCCACCGTACCGTACCGTACCGTACCGTACCGCGTGTCCATTCCACGATCGGCGACGCCTTGATAGCTACTTGAAGCACCGCGATCGAGTAACCAAACCGAGCAGCGACTTGAAAACTACTTCGCTATCCCCTTTCCGACTTCATACGCAAAACATGCCAAACGAAAAGCTTGCAGGTTAGAGTGCTGGCCACACGAATCATCCCGGGTCGCTCGCTGGGGTAGTGGATGTGACCGAACGGTAATGTAAAGATTCGTGCGACACTTCTACTCGTACATTCTGCAGCTGCACGCACTTCCCTACACGCTTCGTAAGGGTGTTGTCGTTTGTCTTATCGTCATGCATGTGCCCCAAAGGGTTACAGGCTCTTTCAGGTACACATTTACCAGGTACACATACATGTCTCAAGTCGCTCTCAACAGACGGGGTTCTACGATAGAGGTAGCACGTTTAGGCTTTTTTTTCTGAATGACGGGGCTCCTTAACCCAGAATCGTCGAAAACACCTTGTTTTTCAGTCATACTGTTTTTGTGTACTTGGACCATGGGTTTGTTGATCGGATGCACTTTCAGTTTCCTCAAACATCAGTTGGTGGGTGAGGTTCAGAGCGCCCTAAAGTGAGGATCCCCAGATAAAAACGGGCGCACCTCTATCGTACTATTAGCAGCATGTGTCAACACTTCGCACGTTTTCCTTGCACATTCCACAAGCGAGGGCTTCAAGAAGAAATGCATGTGCACGCTTCCTGGATAGAAGAGCCAAACAATCGAGAACGGCCCTGGAACTACCCTCGTTACTGTCGATAGTGTTGTCGTGAGTCATCCCACGGTAGGGGTTGCACTTTTGGGATCAAACGTTCTTGACCGGTGGAGCTCCTGAAGTGAGGAACTTCCAGATTTGGTATGATCATTTTACGTGTGTGTTTGTTTTAGGACTAGCGGATATATATACATGTTGATGGGGTTTGCGCGAACTAAAATCTTGGAAGTCATGTTTCGGGTGAGATGTTAAGCTCCTCATACCAGGAGCTCAGGAACTTATTGCTGCATCCTTATCGTGGGATAACTCTCGTGTGAGTCGCCCGCGGGTGCGGGGATGATATTTGGTGAGGAACGACCTCTGCTCCAGCATCACCCGACGTGCGCTGCGATAACGGTTAGACTGCTTCCGATCGACGGAACTCCTAAGCTGTCAGGGGGTACTAATCACACCAATCAAGGGTTTGGTGATGTGATTCTGTTTTGCTGGTGGGCCATTTGTCGATGGTTGGGATGTTTTGATGAAGTTGATGGTTTGATGGGTTGATGGGTTGGGTGTGATCATTTGACACGTGCTGTACCCAAGGTGGTTTTTAATTTATTTTAACTTTTTCCTTCCGGCCTTTTTTTCAGGGCTGTTCACGGGTCGGGTCGGGTCGGGTCGGGTCGGGTCGGGTCGGGTCGGGTCGGGT